>JAUBWS010135182.1:0-21794 GCA_032270445.1 Darlingtonia californica
ATTTTTGATATACCATGTATTAAGCAATTCTGTTTTAATCTACAACTAAGCTCGAACATGTAAACATTGTGAAGTCTCAATGTGCAGACCAGAAAATGTTGTTTGTTGTGGTATGTCAAAGTCGCATCGTGAAAGTTTAAGACGCCCCCTTTTACGGTAGTTTGCACGTGGTAGTGGCCCCTAGCTCATAAATAGTAGCATGACACGAGACCAACAAATTACTTATTACTGTAGGCTGAGAGAATTTTGAATGCTAGATGAATTTAATTGATAAAGAGTTTGATAAATCAAAGTATGTAATGTTTTGAATAAAAATAATATCAGAAAGAAAAGGTATATATATGTTAGTTAGTTTGAATAGAGGTTTTGAATGTGCTATTATATAGAGTCAATTACCCATCTGGCAAACACTGGAACTTGGGTGTCGTTTTTTTTCCCAATCCCCATTTTCCAAATTTTCTTGTGCTTAATTAAAATAGAAGTATCCAAATACCAATATATAATTATTTACAACTATTTTAGTTTTTTAAGTTTTTCTGTAGAGAAAACTCCTCTGACAAAGATCGACACCCTGTCACCATCTGGCAACCTGCTTACCCAACTGGCAAACACTATTACTTCATACGTATTTGGGTATTTAACGTACACATAGTCTGTAATTTTTTTCATAAGACCAGGAGAGATTTTTGTCAAAGAGAACACCAACAACCATCTTATGAATATTTAAGACTTATAGGGAACTTCCCTGAAATTTTGAAACCAGAAGCGGTCTAAAACCTTGTTTAACTGTGTATCTAAAGAAGGAGTTTCAACGACGGAGTCTCAAGCCAGACTTAGGACTTAGGACCTTAGGATCATAAGTCAAAAAGTCTACAAATGTCTACAAGAAGCCTGAGAATATAGCCTAGAAGCTAGTCACTCCCTGTAAAGTCAATAAACATTGATTCAATTGAATTGAAAGCTAATTATCAACATTCTTGCCAGACTATAAACTTGCAAATAATGGAAATTTTTGCTAAGTCTCATATATACATTTTTGTGGATGATTGAAGATACTTGACATGTGTTAGAGTCATCCCAATGTCACAGTTGAGGGTTTTCTTAGGACTTTTAAAGATTATCACTTCAATTTTTGCAGCATTAAGGGCAATTTTATAGGCGTTTAGCCATTCTGTGAGAAAACTTTAATCTATGTTCATTTGTTCTTCACTTGACTAAAGACTTCTGCTGCAGCATAGAAAATTTGCATCATCAGCAAACAGACCAGCTTGACTATATTTGATGGAATTCCGTAAGTCATTAATATAGAAAAGTAAGGGACGTAAAACTGATACTTGAGGTACTACATGAAAAATATTACGAATACCAGATGATAATTCAGATAATATACATACTGCTTGCGACCAGTAAGATAGGATCTAAACCATTTATTTTCTAGTCTTCTACTTAGTGTCGGCTGGATAGCTCAGTTGGCAAGGCGCTGGCCTTGTAATGCATGGGTGATAGCTGATGAAGGTTCAAATCCCACACGCAGCTGCTGTTACTCTGAGTATTGACTTTCGCGTTGGTGCAAATATTGAAAGCAATGGTTGTTACTCCTAGGGTAATAGTGGTTGGGCGTTCGGTTAGAACCCACATCATTAATCAGCTATGCAATTGCAGACCTGTCACCTTAAAATATGGGGTATATGGTTGACAGTGCAGGTCCACATCAGCCTAAGGCTGCAATTAGAGCTACAGCTCACCTGGCTTGGGTAAAATAAATTAAGAATAACAACAACAACAACAGTGCTTTAGTTTATTTGGTAAAATTTTGTGGTCAACAGTATCAAATGTTTTCCTGTAGATTGATAAAGACCCCACATGAGAATTCATTTCTGTCTGTTGCTCTCCTAATTTTCTGACTCAAGTTGGTAAGCACTTGCTGGGTTGAATGATTTCTACAGAAACCAAATTGTCTAATACAGTAAATTGTTAGAATTTAAGAAGTTTGAAAGTCTAGAGTGAACCAGCTTTTCAAACATTTTGTCAATGTTTGTAATTGTTTACATCAAAGCTGGATCCCTTTTTTTTAAAGACAGGGATTACCTGACTAATTTAAGAGAATCTATGAACATACCTGTTTTAAATGAAATATTGAAATATATATCACTTAATATTTCAGACATATTGAGTGAAATATTTTTAGATAACAATCTACAATTACAAAAATGTTGACTTTCTTTTCCAAGGGACATCAAGGTTGTACTTATAATAAGAATCTTTCTTTTCAATGACAATGGTGCATTCACTGTACACCTGTTCAATTAATGTTGGCATATTGGCTTAAAGAGGGTCCCAAAGTTTTTTTAGTGTTTTACGCAAAAAGATCTGATTCGTTAAACTACTTCTATTTTGGGGAAGAAGTCATTTTCAAAAACTGGCATAAGATTGCAGGTGTTCTTCTGAGCAGTTTTGTTAAAAATTTAGTAGCACTTATGTCTTTATAAAAATTGTTTTCTTTTACCTAGAATACCACCATGGATAATTTGAAACATGTCATTTCAACTAAAAGGTTTGGTGTACATGATTTTTTGTTTTAAATTTAAAACTTTTGAGTTTTCAGTATATAGGTAATACAAGTCATTCCATGAGATGCATACATACATACATCTTGTCACAAATTACATTCTGTTCACCTCACATTCAGCCTCTAAAGTCTCCACATTTGGTACTCAAATGTCTTGATTTCGTTTAAAAATAATTATTATCTGTTTTAAAAAATTTTAAAACCTCATTCGATACCAATATCATAATTAATTATAAAAAATAAGAAAACAAAAAAACAGTGAGTGAAATAATTAATTTAAAGTAATACGTTTTAGGATTTAGAATTAATCGTTGTAAATATGGTAGCATAACATTTTTAAACCATTGCCTGTATGATCATCATAAATAATAATTAAAAAGGAATCATTGTTTTTTAAAATTTTCAATGAGTTTTTTTCATATCTTTGAAATTCGTAAATCTGAAAAGTGTTTAAATTTTTTTAATTCTTAATTTTTCAGCATTCACTCTGCTAACACGGGTAATTATTTAACACAAATCGACAGGTAAATCAATGTTCTAACAACATAACTCCCTGACATCATGTAATCTATATATATATACTCTAAATTAATGATAATAGCAGTTAAAAGCAGTTAAATATAATTACTCCATGCACAGTTTATGTTTTGCTATTTGATTAATTGTCGCACTCGTTTAATGCAATAAATTGACTCTTGAACAAAAATTTTATAAATGTTATTTTGATATATGTAATTATTATTTTTTATTAAGTTACGTCTTCATTTGCACTAAATTTTCATTTTGACCAAGACCTACGCTAATACAGCCGGAATCCCTTATCAGCTAAAACAATTTTCATCCTAAATTTTTGTTTGACTGAATTATTCTTCGGCCTAAATTTCAACAATTTAATTTTGAAAAAATGAAAATATGCAGATTATTTCATATGATGTTTTAAAGTCATAAAAAATCTATTAACTTCAAACCATTTCATCCTCTAAAATGTTTTCCACTTCCAGAATTCTTCGCCACATAAGACCGACAACATTGATAAGGTTCCACCAATGAAATTTCTGTATAGATGATAAAAATAAGTTAATTGATAACAACAATAATTCACGAATAACATAAATAATTTAGCACAAAATTAATTGCTCTTTATTATGTGCACAGGAAAATATTATTATGGTACACTCTTTTTTTTCTATTGAAACTGATCTCATACTTTTATATGAATTTTCTCAGGCCACGATTCAAATTTTGTCTCAAAAATATTGTAAAGTAGTTTTGGTTTCTTTGCTGACGCCAGGATAAGCAAACCACTTGAGACTATCAATAGATTTCTAATAATCTGGTTTCCATAAAGAAGCTAGAACTACTGACAATCATTTTGAGACAGACTTTAGTTCAAGATATAATCATAAGCCAGCCCATTTATTGTTTGATGTGTATTTAAGTATTAGATTTTAAGTTACCTACACATCCGCAGCAATGATTTTATTACACGCCATACCTTATCAGTGATATGCCTGATCTGTCTTTGATCGAAATAATTTTAAACATTAAAAAAGCGTCTTAATTTTTTACATTTCGTTATGATTGTTTGACGAATTATGCATGTACAAGCTTATTTCATTGAGCATACGTTTTTCAATATGCTTGGATTGCTTTAAACATTGGTCATTGAGCTGATAGGGTCTAACCAGGGGTGTTCGGGCCTGACATAATTTTATGTTCCAGCAAACTCCCAAATGCAATGAAAGTGGCTTAAAAACTAATCGCTGTTTTGTTACTACTTTCCAAATGAAACTATTATTTTACTCTTATTAGCGCGGTCAAAGATATGAAGTCATCTTCAAGAAAAATGGAGAAAGAGAATTTTCTTATGGAGAAAAAACTTTCCGATTTGAAAGAGAAACTGAAAGGAGAAATGGATGCTCGAAAGTATGATTTGTAATTTCTTTTGACGCAGGATTTTTAATCTGTTTTGATACTAGCTTTGCCCGTTATGCTAGGGCTGACATTTTTGATTACATATCTATAGCTTATCTCAGATTTGTCCGATAATACCATGTCATGTTAATTTATCACGGAAGAAGAAAGCGGGTAGAAATTTCGTTGCTTAAAAAATTTTTGTCGTAAACCAGTTGATTACTTTAGCATGAATAAACTAAATTTAGCTGGAATTTTATTGCGTGGAAACCTTGCTTAGGTTTTGTTTTTTCTTAATTTTAAATTTTGCTATAAAAATCCCTTTGAAGCAAATTTGTTTGAAACAATCCTAAGAATTTTTGAGTCACTATGTAACTCTAAAAACAATTTTTACACCGTCTATACCAGTGGCGTATCTAGTTAAGGTCGCACAAGCAAGGAGGAGAGATAAAAAGTTATTAATAGCCAACTTGTTTTGCATTGACAAAATAAATAATGACATTTATTTCTTCTCCTGGTATGTGCGACCTACCTCTGGCTACGCTACTGTTTACTACTCTCCCTTGCGTAGACATTGAAATCAATCAGGTAGATATTTGATTTCATGCACGTCCTTTAGACAATCTGGAGGTCCACGATGGAGATCAAGTCAGGTATCAGGCACTCATAATAAAAAGGTAGGCTGATTATTTTCTTAATAAGGGTGAACATTTTTACTGAGGCCGTAAAATACTTTGTTTCGCTGAATCAAAATGTTCTACTCCGTTATCCTTGCGAAATATTAAAGGGGAACTTCTTTTTGCCGTTGCAAGTTTCTTTCATTGTCAACTTTGATACCTTCGAAAAAAAACTTTATGTCGCAGGTATTTGTTCATGACTTTTCATCAAGGAATCTTGTAATTGAGCATTGATTTCAAGGGATTGGGAAGAAATTACACCGAGGTTCAAAATCACGCCTTGTTGAATTTATAACTCAATTTATTAACTCTGGTTTTCCAAACCCCGGAACTTTAACCATGAAATTCTTAGGTTCATGGAATGAATACGAGAGAGCTTCTAGAACCCTGACCGACTCACTAATGTATTTTATGTTTTAGAATAATTTCAGCAGCATCAAGGTTTTGAGAGACGTACCTCTAGGTAAGTGTTGTTATAAGCCACATCAAGGTAACAGACGTTACCATTATTGGAATCGATCAAAAAGAACTGAACGCTAGCCTAAGTATTCGGATTGTGTTGCGCGAAATTGATTGGTGTAGTATTAGAGGAATGGAATGTAGTTTATCCTAATAAGATATCGCCATTTAAAGTTTGGCGCGTTAGCTTGATCGGTGTATTGCTTTATTTCTGATGACAATATTCTGGCCTCAATGTTTAACTAAATTATTGAATGAATTGGAGATTTTATATATCTATGGAACAAAAGCCGAGGAATGCTGATCTGTAATTTGTAATGCACATGTTCACTTAAATTGATCTTTCCGACCTTTTAGCGGGATTCTCTAAGCGTTCACCGAAAAGAACTTGCATCGGCTCTTTTCTCAATCCGATATTAAAAGTTTCCGTAGTATTCACCTTTCCCGAGATTATTGTTTGACATGTTCTGCCTCGTTTGGTCGGAAACGAGGCTTGGCATGCTAAAATTAATCTCTGGAAAGCTGTACTTCGTTATTCTGAAGGTTTATGAATGTTTCACAAATAAATCTCCCTTTTTACTTTTCTTAGATGAATATTTGCACAAGAAGCCAGATAAAAGAGGATCATCCAAGTCTGATCATCCTCGGTACAAAGAACAAGTAATGGTAAGTCAGTAGTGGTCAGTTTTTCCGGAATGAAGACCTCAATATGCAATATGTTGTATGACAAGGAGTACAATATCAGATATAAAATTTGGAATGAGAATAATATATCCCTTTTGCACGATTTTCACCTTTGTAAGCTCGGGACAATACTTTTCACGGTGGTTAATATTGCTTTCCTAGATAGTTAATAAGGCTTATTATGATTTTTTAAACGTTCATATAGAGTTGAAAGATAATTTGAGTTTATCATTAGGAGTACCCACTCTCAATAATGCATGTATTTTCGAGAAGGTTGGAGAAATTTAGAAGCTCCGATATAGTGAATAATTTTGTTTTTAAACGCTAGATTGTTTCGAAAAACATTACATTTTATGACCTTAATTTTTTTAGGTCACTGCGAATCGTAGACAACGAAACTCTAATACTACGGCAACTTCAAACGATCGTTTATCTGATAAAAGAGGTGTATCACAGGCTACCTTCACCAATACCAACATTGGTTCCGAGCCTAGTCCACCTGTGAAAGAGAAGGAAAAAGCGAGTAATAAGAACGCGAATTCTCTGTTATACGGTGTGTACGATGAAAAAGAAAGTGCTCAGTCGTTCAAAGGAGCGTTGGAAGAGTGGAGAAAGGGCGGTGGCAATGCGGACGATTCTAAGACATCCGCCAGGAGTGATAAAAATGAATCATCAGTATCAGGTAATGTTAACTACTAGGGTAGATTTCAGAAGAACGGCAATAAAATATTCATTAGATAAGAACACCATTAATTCTACATTTAATTATGACATGGCAAAGCGCTTAATTCACTATCAAAACAAGAAATACTGGGATGGCTTAATAGTAACATGTTTTCATTAGCTCAGATGTTTTTTCCGACTCAAATATCAAGAACTGAAGTCAAGTTATTAAGGTTTTTTTCACTGAAATTTAACGATGTTCTCTGTAACAAAATTTTCAAATGGATAAAGATGTAGGTTTTTTTCTTGAAATTTTAATTCTTGCTCTAGACTCGCTGACCAACATTGGTTCCGAGCCTAGTCCACCTGTGAAAGGGAAGGAGAACGCGAGTAGTAGGAATGCGAATTCTCTGTTATACGGTGTTTACGATGAAAAAGAAAATGCTCAGGCTTTCAAAGAAGCGTTGGAAGAGTGGAGAAAGAGCGGTGGCAATGCGGCCGATTCTAAGACATCCGCCAGACGTGATAAAAATGAATCATCAGTATCAGGTAATGTTAACTACTTGGGTGGATTTTTTAGAAACTTGCATGTGATTGGATTTGTTAATTTAATAGAAGATAATAAAACTACAGAATCTTTCAGAAGAACGGCAATAAAATAGTCATTAGATAAGGACACCATTATTTCTACATTCAATTATGACCTTGAAATATTATATTCCTTGAACTATCTATATTTCTTTAGCAGTAAAAGGTTTTTATTGCTAAAGAAGGGATCAAATATTACAAACTTGATGATATGTTACACATACATGGCAGAATAAAGATGCGTATGTAACACAAAATTCAAAAAAAGTGGTAAATGCTTCAGGTGCCATATTTTTATTATGTTGATGGAATTGCTTATTGAAAAAGTTAAATTTTTTTTAAGGCAAATATCACTTTTATGATCCAATATTTAATTAAACTGAACATTCCATATGATTCATGATGGCATTGTCCTGTCAAAAAATATTGGAGTGGGATTACGCAGGTTTAACTACTGGCTTTACACTAGGTTAAGAGCTAACTGATTGAATTTTATTTGTAGCCAAAAAAACATGTCATTTCTAAAGGATTAAAACATAATATTTTAGCAGGTTTTTTCACTCAGGATAGACGCAGTGTCAATGACAGTCCCAGTTTGTTACAACATCATCCATTTTGCTGTCGGTTTCTCAAATAAATTCAAATGTCATCCCAAAGTGTACGTAAGGTCACTAAGAAAAGGAAATGAAATTCACTTGAAGTTAGTTATAACATGATAATTCTTCGTCTTAGCATTATTTATACATTTGTTGCATCTGGAAACTGCCTTGGGAATAGTGTTACGCTGTGCCTTTTTTTAATTCCCCTGCCTTCAAGCTGTTTAACTTCAAGAATCTTCTTATTTAACCATACTGCATCCATATTTATGATTTTGCTAAATTTATTTCTTGTAGTTTCACAGCGAATTAACTTAAAATGACAAAGCAATATGTGTTTTTTTTTACTTTTTTGAAATGTCGTAATTTACTGTAGAATTAATGACTGTGTGCATAAACTAATCAACGGATATCTTTGAAAAAACTTCACCTATAATCAACTTTTACAGTTTGTAGTCCGTTTGTTTGACATTCTTTGTTGAAACCGTAAAACATTCCTTGTTTTTAGCAGTACTAGGCTGTGAAATTCAATTCTCCATAATTCAAGTAAAGCTTGATCTTTTATGGAACTAATCAACTGTAGGTCAAATGGCATTTATTTGAACATTTGATTTACGTTTAGGAGGGTATAATTCATCTCTCCCGTCCAGATCATTAATCTATTGACTCTGCCATATATCAAGTTCAATTTGTCATGCATACAAAGAAACTACTTTGTCGATTTAGTCATTAAAAACTACAATTACAGCAGTAATATGAGTCTTATTGAGGATATAGAATTTTTAAAGCTTTTAGCTGTAAATTAAATAGCTATCTTTGTCTCTTTGTTCCTTTTCTGTCAAATATATATTTTTTATCTTAATACCTTATAGTTCAAAGCCCACCTATCAATCTTGAATCCGATATTTCGTCCAAAATCCGATTTGATTCATCTCTCTCATATATGGAGAAGCTGATGCTGAAAAAATATCGTCAAAATGAGCAGCTATTTCAAGAGCAACCTAGATGTTCTTCAAGTCTGGGTAATTCAACACCTACAAACCCTCAAGAAGACTACCAGAGATGTGCAAGTTTACCTACGTTTGAAGGAAAAGAAGATGCAGGAAAACAGGACCTTTCAGTTTTCACAGACAGTAAATACCATAATCAGAACAAGCATAATTTAAAGCAACCTGACAATAATCCAAACACCAAAGACAGTATAAGCCCTATAAATAGCACCAGACCCTGGAGTCGAAACAATTATGTTGGCATGGGAGATTATTTCCAGTTAGGTGTCGACTCAACCACCGCCCCAGACATTGAAGCAGAATATGCAGAGATGAACACTAATAATGGTTCTGTTGGACATCTTGGTGATGCTGATAATTGCAAATATCCGTTAACTTTACCGAATAGCGTTTGGGACCCACAGAGTAGCTATTTATCTTAAGATATGTCCATGTCAGTCTGTGATATAATTTTGATACTTATTGAACTGCATTTTTGAAAGGAGTAAACTGCACTTGATATCTTGAAATACGGAAACTCAGAATTTTTATTTTCATAAAAATGAAATTTGAGTATTGAAAATGTTTGAAATTTAGGATGTCAAGCGATCTTTATTTTGTGGAAAAGCTTTGTTCTAATGAGCAGAGAATTCATGCGACAAAGTTTTGGTTTCAAGATACATCACAGACCTTTCCTCCGAAGCTTCTCGTCTGATGTTGAAGTAATCAAGGCATATCAATGTGGATGTTTATTAAATATATAGGAGTTTTACAAGGTTCAGATAGCCACCCGTTCTTAATTGAAATTCTGCTTTATCCTCAATCTAATCCTCTATGTCGGACAAAAGTGGTGAAATTCTCCGGAGGTGACAAACGTTTTGTGCGACGGAAAATTTTGTCAGCCGAAATTTTTTATTGCTTTAAAAAGTTATGGACGCTATGATTTGTGTGATTCTTTTGTAACATCATGTCCTTCAAAAATTTCACTTTCGTCAAAAAATTAGTCCGATAAAATGATGATTAACTGTGTCAATTAAAAGATGTAAATATATGGTGTAAATATGGATTTGCGGTAAATATATTTCAAAACTTTGTAAGCACAATATCTTTAAAAAAGGAAAATTTGATTTATGTTCTGATTAGGATTTCATCCACCCAAAAAGCTTCTGTTCGGCTGCTGTTAACGAATGAGAATATTGCTTCTGCGGAATCGAAAAGTTGTCTCTTAGCCTAATAACCTAGGGTGTAAACCTAGTTTATCAGTTTATCTACGTTCGTCTAAAACTCGGTTCATCAAAATCGTAAAACAAGGAGCCTTTGCATTGCAGTACTAAAACATAAAAATAATCGTATTAAAAGAAAATTGGAGAACCAATTTAATCTCTCTGTTCTATGTCATTAACCAATCACCTTGTACTATTAATATAAATCGCGTATAATATAATAAGTTCTTTTCATTTAGTTCCCGGAATTACCGAATTCTGGCAAATTCTAACCTAAATTCTATGTTTCGGGAACTCAAAAAAAAACTCGTCGAAAATGGCGTTTCACCGAAAAAAAGATAAGGCCCCGTCTATAAGGCACCTAACAGCAAATTTCAAAGAGCTATTTCTTGCAACTTTTTAGAGCGTCAAGTTCTTTCTAAAAATGTATGAACGGATGATCAGTTATCATTTTCATCAATTTACAAAAGTAAACACCAAGCAAAAGAAATATAAAAGTGACAGTTAAACACAAAAAATTACTGATCAGAAAAAATCATCCTAGGAAATAACATCAAAACGTTATATTGTTAGTTTCCAGCAGAGAAAGAAAGTTTCTTTCGTTTAATTTGGAATTAAATATCAATCAAGGCTTTCCTCAGCGTTTTTTACGAGTAAATATTATAAGGAAATTTTATTCTTGCTCTCCGGTTTCTTACAACTTAGGCCCCAATGATTTTTAGCTGAGATCAATTTCACGTAACTGTAAAAGTTATTTTAAGGACATTCAGAAAAGTTCCATCAAAAGCCAGATTTTTGCTGTATAAGCACAAAAAGTGGGAAAGCCAGATATTTGCAGTATAAGCACAAAAAGTGGGAATATCTTATCGGCTAAAAAAATGTCGATTTCGTCACAAGTTTTCGCAAATCAACTTTTCCGCTAGACCCTAAATATCAGTGAAAAAACCTGAACGGAGAGATTTTGGAATTTCAAGTCTTTCTCATTCAAACGTCACCCATTGAGCACGTCCCTTTTCCTTCACGACCAAACAATGAACGTTATTTCCAACGTTGCAACGTCCTGTGAATGTTTAAACAAGGTATTTTACGGATTCGTTCGGCCATTTTTAATCAGAATTAGTTTCTGTTTTGATTAGTAAGCATGTGTAATTCCTCGTGTAAAATATCACGGTTTTCCTTTCTCGGCATTTAATACGGTCAAACGTCAAAAGGGGTCTTAGAAATACGACTATGAAATTATCGTGCAAACATCAAAAATAACAAATAGTGAACATACAATTTATAAAAGGGAAAACAAGGTCCAACATTAAGATTAGTTTGAATGATCTTTGCAGAGAATGTACTCGTTGGTTGGGGCTTGGTGCTACTGAATATGAACTAGTTAGTTTAGTGTTGGTATCGTTACACACCGCTTAGTTGATAAGCAGCCTGGAACCTTACGCTTTTTTCTATTTTAGTTAATTTACCATACATCTATCCGAGTTTAAGGTCAAGCCTCGTTAAATGCTTCTTGAAGTGGTAGTCACAATAATGTACACGTGTGCTTTCTGCTAACTTTACTACACTTAATTTCAATTTTTGAATATCTCTTGTCATCAAGAATTTCAGCGCTTCCGTTTGTCAAAAATCGGTTGACGAAATGTCACACCTCTTTTTGCAAGAATTTGACATTCTGAAACTTGTAATCATTGTACCAAAATTTCGTCTCATCCACTTTAACATTTGATATTTAATGTTTTGTCGATTTAGTCAAGTTGTATTATTTCGTATTTTTTCAAGGGCAAAAATCTAAAATCAGACAATTCGTCTAAAGTTTTTTGTCTTGTTAAATCGAATTAAGTTTTTTTTCTTTAATAGCCGATGTCATCTGCTTGCTTGTAAACTTCTTGGGCGTTTTTTTGATGATTTTAATCTGGAAAAAGGCGGGCGTTTATTAGAGGAGATGAAAAATGAGAGTAATTTGTCTCAATCATACAAGATAATATCCATTAACTCTCAATTGCCAGAATATTCCAAACATTTAATAATTTTTTGAGAACCTATTTGCTGACGAGGATCTCCATATCTCGTGAGTCGTGGGGCTCCTAAGTATAAACCGAGGGATCCTGGACCGTAGAGTATTTCTTCTACAATGTCCGATGTAGTCGAATTTGGCACTTAATGAAATAGAGCGCGTAGACATGCACCTATACATGCATCCATTGCAAGTATAATGTTTTAGCAACTTTGAGCTTTAGGTTTCGTAGCCTTTTTGATCCTTTCAGCAAAGCAAATTGATTGTATCGATTCCCGATCATGTCAATTTATGAATGATGTGTTACATGACCTTTGTAGATACCGCCTTTTAAATGTTCATCTACTATCTGTTCCGGGTGATCCCTTTTTATATATTTTTTTAATAAAAATGTCTAGTCACCTTTTTCCCATACGTAAATCTGATTAACATTTCTTCTGGTTTCTTTAAACAGTTTGCTTACTTTCCTCAAATAAATATTATTTCCACTAACTACTATTAACAAGTACTTAATATCGATTTGAGGGAGAAAAACTGAATGAACTTTCGATTAGGATGTCCAGTCTTAAAAAAGCTTCCATAGTGTTTAATTTTTGTTTTCTTCCAGACATAAGTCAACAGCAAATTAATGTATTGGTTATAGGTCGCATAATGACCATGTTTGTTGAATGCAGCAAATTAAATTTAGCCAAGAAACAATATTAGCTCGACACTTCTTGCATGATTGGGATAGAAAGATGGAAGATTGCATACTTTGGAATCAATTTTCAATTAAAGTAATCACAAAAACATGAAAATTCACAAGAATACTAAAAATTACAAAGAAATGCACGAAAAAAGCCGTTTTTTAGAGGCAATTATTACAAAACGAACAATACATAATACATAATACATGCTGATACAATATCTTAACAACTACATATTCAAAGACTTCAAATTTGTCCAAAACTTTGTAATGTCAATAGAAAGAACAAAATCTGCTACCTATCTGGTTTATATTTTACTGTAATAATAGCCTAAATTTTTGTGAAAACTTTACATTCATTAATACTTTTCACTGGTTGATGGTTGATATCAATTACAAAGATTAAACTTGAAAGCCGTGAAATAGAAAGTGTATGCTAGACCGCGAAATGATAATCAATAAAATTGCCTAAAATATTAATTTGACGCATTTTTAACGTCACGCGAAATGGCGTTTTGTACGAGCTGAAATGTCTACGAGAAGAGATATTCAACTACTAATCAATGAGATGGCCGAACTGAATTTTCCAAATTGATATACATTGACATTACAAAGTTGCGCGGAAAATTTTAGTCTGATTGCAGATCTTAACGGATCGCGCGGCGGATAGCTTTGCGTGTGCTGAGGTCTGCGATCAGACTAGGAAAATTTGAAGTCCTTAGCATATGACATGCTCATTTTTTGACTACTTTTCCCCATGGAGGCACTGGTTTGTGTTGTGTAAATTAATGACTAGGTTTGCGGTTTATTGATGTGACGCAGGCATTCATTGTCTTTACCATGTTTACAGAAGCAATTTACAGACGAGAATTCGGTTCATAAACAATCAAAAACAAAACAAACAATTTATAACGATGTGTGTAGGATTTCGGTGGCCAGAAAGGTTTTACGGCATATCCTAATCAGTTTTTCGCGTGGGTTCTTTTTGTTCAGAAAATAGCAAATTCCTAAGGCAAGACCGAAAGGTTTTATCAACAAATAAAACACTTGACATTGGACGTGAGTTGCTGAAAAACTTACGCTATTTTGGAGATGCATTCTGGTTCTTTGGAAGATACTTCAAGACGCTTTACAAAGATTGACAGCTTTTGAGAAGAAATGACAGTAATCAAGTTCATAGTTAATTTCTGGAACGGAAGTAGCCAAAGAGCGTGTTTAGCTGGTTACTTGATACTGAGATATGCTTTCTTCTTGCCCAGAATGCTATACAGAGTAGCGTGGAGAAAGGCGAGAAGTGGATTTTTATTCCAGATAGTCTAGCCGACACAATTCTTAATCTTTTTCATACGTCTTCGCCTTCTGTACCGGCTGGCAGACTCTACGGCACCGAGTATTGAAGGGGAGGGGGTAGGTGGGGCTCTATAACCACGATTCAGCAAGATATAATACGATATGGCATCATACACAATCAAATCATTTTTTGGTTTTTCAAAAAGTGTCTAAAATCTAGACCTTTGTTTGCATGCATTTTAAATGTCTATCTAAGCCTTTAAGATTATCAGTCTATTTTTCATTATAAATGCATATAAAAAGGGTGTTTAATGGAAAGTTGAAACGCACATACACATTTGAAACATAAATTTGAAAATGTAATATTTGCCAATACATGCCCTGTTGTAATAAATCTTTAATGAATGATGGATTAAACATTCATTGTATAGTAAGAATTTTATGATGATTTACAAACTTAGAGAAAAACTAAATACTTCTATAGTAAAACTGATACGTGTAAAATCTACCAATCGAAAGATGTACAGCTTTAATGTTATTTTGGTGGTTTTTGTATATTGTAATTTGACGGTGCTGGCGATGAAAGTGAACAGGAAGATAGCAATGCAAGGGATTGGAGTTGTTGCGGAATCTGAGAAAGGTAAGAAGTTATGCTTTTAGTGCTATTGTTTCAGTTGATTGGCTCTACAGCCAACCAGGAACCTTGAAGCTGTTTCTGAATCTTTCCTCATTAGTGGGAAAGAAAGAGCCAGGGACGAACTAACACAACGTGAAATTTTACTGAAAATGGTCCCCTATATAACCAAATCAAAACAGAATTCAGCGCACAATATTCCGCGCTACGTTTAGCCTGGCCACTTTTCACTGTGAATTATTGTACTTTTAAAATTCGGAACTGTGGTGGAAAGTAAGGCCAGGTTTCTTGGTTATCATCCAGCCCGCGAGCAAAAATTCGTGACGTTAAACACAGAGTTTCCCAACAAATTAACGAAATTGATTATTTAACAAAAACCGCTTTTTTCAGCTTGAAGTAAGTAAGTCGGCCGACCGCAGTCGAGGGCGACCCGATAAAGGCTCCCTTTTCATTAGCTACTACAGCAAGGTGTAGGGGAGGGCGCTACTCCTTTCCCTGGATTGCTCCACTTACTCTTGATCCTAATCGGTTATTGCTGAGTGTTAAGCAAGGAGGCAAGCAAGTTGAGTCTTTGGTAAGACTCGACCTGGGATTGAACCCGGGTCTCCCGCACCGTTGGCGAACACTCTAACCACTATGCCAACGGCTCCGCTTGAAGGGAACAGGAAATATATCTAGTTTCTACAGGCAATAAAGGTCATGCTCATGAGTATGGAGAAAGTTATGGTATGTCAAAGATATCAAAGAATGAATGTAATGCAGTTTAAATAATGTCTGTGTAAGATGTTTTTCCGAAATGCAAGATTGTCCAATGTTGGTTTTAAGAGCAAATCACGAAAGTTAAAAATAAAATTTTCTCCACCCTATTGTTCTTGATGATACTATTCATAGAATTATCAACAAAAACAGGAAAAACTCAATATTGATGTTTATCAGCATTGATCTGCTATTTCCTGTACGCAAGTTATTTCTACATATCACTATCCACCTAGTAACCTAGACCTTAGGAGAAAACTTACAAATGGCTAAGCTGGATTTTTAGACCTTAGTTACGAAATTTGGAAAAGAAAAAAATCATGTATTAAGGCTACACGATGCCCCAATATCACCTAGAATCACAAGGTACTTGGTTTTTGTCCCACCATCACGAGGCTTTTAGTGGAGAAACTTTTGCTGCTCTTGATTTCCACTATAATGGCTCCTTTGTAGCTCTTTCACGAAGACCAGCACTGTGATGTAAACTGATATATCTTCCATTCTAAGTTTACAAGAGTGGAATTCTCGGGGAAAGGGTGGTACCTAACTTGTGGACAATACGGGTATGTTTTACACCCTTCCGAGTCCCACTAAGGGTCGCAAAATCACAAAATTATGAGTTCAATCCCTTTAAGGGTTGCATTTTAACAAATTTTGAGAAAACTTTTCAAAAATAGGCCCACTAAGTGTCCCAAAAACCGTCTAAAAACTTGTAAAATTTGTCAAAAAAATTCCCTGAAAGGGTGTAGTTTTTGAGGTTCGGGCGGAACATACCCGACAAATTCTATGACTAGTACCCTGGGATGGAATTATTACTTTCTCGTATATTTTGTGATAGAATTACCGTATATCAAGGTTCAACATGTATCCAGCTCAGTCGGTAGTGTCTGATGAGCGTTTGTAATACCTTAGCACTTAGGCTCATTCCAGATTGATATCCGCAGCTTCATCCTTATAAACAACGTTTAATATCTATGGATAAGCAAAAGAAAGGTTACTCTTTTTTCGGATTTGACAAGGATTTGTCAGAAAGTTTCAACATTTTTGCAAATCATTGTACATCATACGGAGTTCCTAGGGATCTACAAAGTGATCCAGAACCATAAATATATTTCGTCAGCCATATCATTACATCATTCCGTGTGTATTCTAAGATAAGAGCATTTGATTACTAATTCTAACAGGTCTCATATCCTTGTTAAGATTCGCTATATCACATCCCTTAACTTGACAAATGATAACTGTTTACTTTTCATGAATCTAGTTTGAAAATCATCAAGTATGTATGTAAATTTTTGAATACATTTGATAGTTGATATAATTCATAGTGTAAACAATGTCATTCATTCAAAAAAACACAAAGAATAAAGTTTCGTACGATGCAACACAGACATCATCAAGCAAGCTGCATTTTAACAATCAAAGTTTTTAAGCATTTAAAAAGAACACATCGGAAAATTCTCCTTTTACTGCCTGTTTTTCTTCTCTGTATGAGATATCAGTTTTTTTCAAAAGCTCATTAACTACTGGAGTTTCTAGCCCTAGGGGTGCTCAACCTATGGACCACACGGGTATATGTGCCGCTTTTAAGGATGTTTTTCACTCTTTCACATCCCGCTCAGGGCCGCAAAATCACGAAATTTTGAGTTCGGTCCAATCCCTTTAAAAGTTGTGCGATTTTAACAAATTTTCCACAATAGTTCTACTAAGGCTCCCGCCTAGAACTGAAAAATGTCAAAAAAAGTCCATCTAAGGTTATGGTTTTCGAGCCTCAGGCGGCACACACCTGTCATTTTCTAGTACACCCCCGCCCCCTCCCCCTTGTTTCTAGCAAATATATGAAAGAAATTAGTCCGTATACGGTAATATACGGAACCCGTATTTGGACATATTTCACACTGTGATCCAAACAATCAAAGCTTATTAACTCATTCTAGAGAGACATCATGTTGAGGATTTGATCAGGAAATCCATATTCAATGAGATAGATACGAGCAATGCTGAACATGTTCATATATCAGACCAAGTGGAGCCATTGATCAGGAAGATGATCAGAACCGAATATGCTGGTGAAGACAACCATGGAAGAGTTTCCAGAGATTCAAAAGAAATTGACCAGAGACTTCAAAATGACAATGGTATAAGCGATCAAGAAATTTTAGTTTAATTCTATTCATCAATCTATAAGTTCCAATTTTTCGAGACCTTGCACCGTTCTTCTTTGACTCATCTTTCCAATTTTGGAATGCCAACTTTAGCGGTCCACTTGATTTATCTGTACTAGTCTTGATGCTAAATAGAGCAAGATTGTGAACGGCACCATGCAGATTCAGTTTAAGACGTCTTGATATAACTCAAAACCTGTTTGATGAAAACGTTGAGAAAATTTAAATGCGTCTTTAATGATGAAAAATATCCTATCAGACAGAGAACCATCGTTGGACGTACGTTGAAATGACCTAAAGTGCCCTTTAAGTGATCCATATTTAAATTCATAATTTAGGCACCAAGTACAACGTGACATCAAAAATCTTAACCAACAAAATTGTACCATCTTCCATTCACCTATCAACAAACAATCGTGCTGCGAAGATTCAGAAGCTGTCGACGACGGATCAGACGACCATTGACGATGAAGATGGTGATATTGACAGTGGCGATGGCAGCTCTGGCGATGATGACGATACTTCTGGTTCAGGGGTGGCAGAGGCAGAGAACAAGAAAATTGTAACAGTACCACCCAAGGTAACACCTTCCACTCGAGCGATCTCTGGAAAACGCATAACTCTGACAACACTGGATTGGTATAGCCTGTTCCGCAGAACAACGACAAGCACGACAACAAAACGACCAACAACAACGACGACGACTTTGACAACCAAGAAGTCGGCAAGCAACAGCCAAACAAAAACTCAAATATGTAAGTTGATCCATATAGAATAATCAAAAGAATTTTTACGGTAGTAAATAAATCAATACATTTAACGGACTTTACCGAAGTTTAAGTCCACCTTTACCAAAACGTTGTGATTTTTGCATTTGTGTTCATTTTTCTGGACCACCTATTTTAGACTTTTCATATGTAAGATGGTACATTTGTTGGAAATATAGAGTCGTTGGGTTACCAAGTCGAAGGTCAGGAAAATGATCAATGATCACAGCTTAGTATTATGGTTTCAAGTATTAGTATCAACAATTGTTCTAGCATTTTGAACCATTATGAATATAGAAAAATCTTCTTATCAGAGCAGGTTCTGTGCTGTATGTATTTATTCATTTTACTCAGGCTGTGGCGAGCCGAAGCTCTCATGGTAGTTACACTTTCTAGACTTTCAACTTGAATTTCTGGATACTGGAATGAGTTCAACTAGTTAAGTTTGGTACCAAAACTAGGCTCTTTTATTACTCTTTAAAAATGTTTCTGGTTGTTTTGGCCAATTCTGAATGGTTTAGAAGTTATGAGCTTCCAAAGACATAATGGTATTTTGGTCAATTTTGGACGCATACGTGCGTGTTTCGGGCTTAAAGGGTTAAGACGTTCGCTGAGTGAAACATTTTTTATTCCTCTTCCTTATGTTTTTCTCAGTTCCTTCAGTGTCTCACTTATCAGGAGTACACTTTATCTTCATTTCTTTACAGTTTACTACGGGCCTTGTATGTTCTGCAAACCGGCCATGTCATATTTTGATCGGTTTCAAGACGAGATCAGAAGAAAACAGTTTCGTTCGATTCTCATCAACTATGATTTTGGTAAGTGAAAAAGCCATTGTTTCTCTTTTATGCGTGTTTTTGTATTTCACCAGATGTTTGTTGCCTAAACAAAAATAAAACAATATAACACTTTTCTATTTTCTCTAATTTTCATGAAATTCGCATGACTTGGCAACCCACGCCGAAAGCAGCCAACAAAGCATTTTTGCAAAATCTTTGTTCGGAAGGCATGTTTTTCCTAGAAATTTACATGTGTTTGGAGAATATTTCGAAAACTACCTTGCTGAAAAATTTGATGTGTTCGGCCGAAAGTTTCAGCTTCCTGGAAAATGTCGATGTGTTCTGAGGAGCATTTGATGCCTGTCAGATACTTTTTGGCTTTTCTGAAAAAAAAGAACAGATATTTTTGTGTTTTTGGCCTCTAAATCTTTATGTATTCGATTTAAAATTCTAGTCTCCTGGAGAATACGACCTGTTCTGAGACGATTTTATGCCTGTAAGATTTTTTTAACCCGCGCCGAAAGCAGCCAACGAGGCATTTTTGCAAAATGTATGTTCCGAAGGTATGTTTTTCCTAAAAATTTACATGTGTTTAGCGAATATTTCGAAAACTACCTTGCTGAAAAATTTGATGTGTTCGGCCGAAAATTATCCTCCCAGTTTCATACATAGCCTAAAAGAAGCATCAATCATACTTGGGGAATCTCAGAAAAAGTTGTGACATGTTGAAAAATTGTGGCTAGCTTGAGTAATTAACGAAAAACCTGTAATTAAAATCTTAATAACTTAATAACCACAAATATGTAAGAAATCAAACTTTGCTCAAAGATGTATCTGAATTTAAAGATAGTAGATAAAGAAAAAATATATTTGAAAAAAAACGAATTCTTTGAATATTTGATGACGTCATTAAAAGTTATTAAAATTTTTATGCAAATTTAATCTAATAGCTAAACT
Source organism: Darlingtonia californica (assembly GCA_032270445.1). Taxonomy (NCBI): domain Eukaryota; kingdom Viridiplantae; phylum Streptophyta; class Magnoliopsida; order Ericales; family Sarraceniaceae; genus Darlingtonia; species Darlingtonia californica. Next base: position 20,410 of record JAUBWS010135182.1, read on the forward strand.
TCATCATTGTGTGAAATTTGGTGTCTTGAATATCAATAGATAGGTAGTTATTAACATTTTAATATTTATGACGTCATAAAAAGTGACGTCACAAACCAGTTTTTCGTTTATTACTTAAGCTAGGCGCAATTTTTCAACTTGTCACATCTTTTTCTAAGATCACCGAAGTAAGACTTTCTTTTAAGTTATATATCAATTAGTTGGATGAGTGGAATTGGTGCGCAAATGTTACGGTAACTTTTGGACTGGCCGTAACTCGCCTGAGCCCTGGAGCATGGGGAATCATACAGACAGTCAATTTCTCAGAACTTGTATTATATTCATTGCATTTTTTTAGTGTTCTTAGCACAGAAGTTTCCCTCTGGCTTATTTGGGAACATTCTAACGTTTGAAGTAGGGCGTACCACCTTTCCCGTGCACAGATACCTTCAAATTCACGCCCCATTATCTTGTGGATGTTTCACAGAAGCTGCAAACACACGATATGTCTTAGCCGGATCTCACTACGCGGGAAGAATGATTCTGAATTCGTTTTATCCCCTGTACAAAGTCGACACGTTTAAAGACATCGAAGAACTACAAGAAACTTTAAAGTTTGGAAAACGTGTGATTATGGATAAAATTTGAAACAAATGTATGGTTGATTATGTAAATATTCTACACGCATACTGTAATTATGAGACATTCGACGCAATCTAATTTTAGCCCATAGTATACACTGGGTTTTTTAAAAAAGTTAAAAATGTCAAAGCGATCTTTTCAGCTTGAATTTATGGACAGTGCATTGAGACACTTTAAAGGAAGAAACTTTCTTGGGAAGAAATTTTCGCAGTCCAACTCGACGGCGAAATTTGTGCATTCCTCGGGAATGGATTTTTGCGGTTGGACGAATTTAGAATAATTCGCGGGAAAAACTTTCAAGGATTTAGCAAAAGAAAAGAATAAGTTTAATCAGAACTCGATAAAAACCCCGTTCTTTTTGTGACTGAAAAGAATAAAAGGAACCTTTCTGTTGCAGAAACTGTAATCTGAAAATATCTTTTCTTTGATATAACTTATCGGGGAAAAAAATCGGGGAAAAATTACCATATCTTTTGAAAATGGCTAAAATTTTCCCCGACTATTACTTTTCCCCGATTTTTTTGTAATCGACTTCAAATTTTCACAGTCTTTTAAACATTTCAACTCGGTGGATTTTACAGCATCTATGATATTGAAACCATTTAATTGAAAAAAACATTGAAGTGCATTGTTGTTATTTTTTATTACAAAAAAAAAACAAAGATAATGAAAAACTTGTTCAATCTTTTGTTTAGTGTTCATTGTACAATTTAATTTGAAATTGAGTTGGGAAAAAGTGACAAATTTTTCAAAAGCTACTAAAT
>JAUBWS010135293.1:11095-37216 GCA_032270445.1 Darlingtonia californica
AATTTAAGTTAAGTGTTGGTCGACATGTACCTAAACAGCTTGGACAAAAATGGATTCCATTTAGAGCCAAGAAATTTTCCGTCCACTTGACAAAGAATAGTTACATTTCATATCTATCTATTATATATTCACCCAAATTTAATTATACTTAAACTTGCGTGTTTTGTTTGCTATTTACTTTATTTTCTTAAAATTATATAATTATACTTTAATTGAGTCAGTCTTCTCGTTACTGCATCTTGTAAATGTTAGTGAAAGTAAATAGATATATATATATAACTTTCCCAATGCCGTAACTACAAAATTAGGAGATCAAAAGTTATCTCGTCATTGTCACCTTGCTAAATTTACTTTGTGAAAACCATAAAAATTTCATACATTCTAAAATCAGAATCTCATATAATTGTTTTGACCGTTAAAGTGCGGACCCCGTATATATCCGGGATAAAAGTAGGCCTTAAACAGTTCAACCTATTTTTTTTCTCAAAGAAGATAAAAAGAGCTTTTGATACCAAAGTTGACCAGTTTGGCCAGTTCATATCACAGTCAAGAAATTCAATTTCAAAGTTGCAGACGTCTTGAACAATTCTCTGAAAAAATTCGGCATTTTGAAAAAAAATAGTCCGTACCACAAGGAATAAAGAATAAAATACTTCGTAAGAAAGTTACCTCAATAATGCTTTGACATGCCTTAAACAACAATACTTCGTAAACAACAAACAATAACAAACACTTAAGTACTACAAAACACGGAAGACAACAATCTCAGTCGCATATAAGAATCACACTTTTAACTGGACTGGACATGCTTTCAAGCAAGTGCAAGTAAAGAGTTCAGAAATAAAAAAATGTACTTTCTTCTTTGTCATTGACCACCTTGTGAAAACGAAATTTTAAATAAAAGCGGTTATTTATAAAGTCACTCACAGATCACCAGTGAATGTTGTAGAAGAGAAATTAGTTGTTTTCTTTTTGATGGCTCAATGCTGTTGCATTGTTGTCCAAAAAAACAGCCTTGTTTATGATCAACAAAATAATATCCACGTCACGTGACCTTTCTGACACAACACAGCTCGCATACACAAGGGAAAGATAACCTGACATTTTTTATAAGTTTTTTTGTTTTTGTTTGTTTATAAACATTTGAAGACAAATTCTTTCTTCTCAACACGAATCAGTCATCAGTATGAAACAGTTCGAGCTTGACCTGCATGGCTAATATAAACCAGGCTCACAGTGGTTTCACTAACACCTAGCAGAAAAGTACATAAGGGTGGTTTCCACATACGATGTGTCAAAATTTTTGTTAGCTTACGAAAGGTTAAAAGGTCTCGATTAGGAAACACAAAACAGTTTGATATGTTGTTTACATTGAAACTGAGAATACAACATCCTCCCTCCTTTTTGTTAGTTTATGATAATCAATGATAAGTCATCAATTATAAAACCAGAAGGCTGAAAATTGACATGCATATGTAACGTCGGCCTTCAGAACACAAAAGACGTAAGCATGCCTTGCCAACCTGAGGAACCTAAAACGCCTACATAGTTACATGGCGTACACAAAACAGTTCCCGTATGCTTATCCCTTCAAGGGTCATACTTTGAGATCTTGTATCTTAAAATCTAAGCATTTTCAGAGTCTGAGACCCACTTTTTGTAAAAGAAAACACTTTGGCTTATCTGAGCGCGACTCGACCTACCTTTTCATAGGCTTCTCAGGGCGAGGTGTATACGCAAAACTGTTCAATGATTTGTTTTCCGAAATGTACTTAATTAATGCTTGCGTTTTAAAGGTTCTTCCAAATTTCTAAATCTCAAGTCGATGTAATTCGAATGAAGTTCTAAAGCGGATTTCTAGAGGATTTCTGTGCAATTATTTTTCATAACCGAAGATTTTGCGTAGACATACATAAAATGAAAAGCGAGAAAATTCATCTTTACACAACTTAATCTATTGGAGATTCAAGCACTGAGAACGAGCTTGATAAAAAAAGGAAACAAAATACACGTTTATTTTTTATAAGAACATCCTACTTCGAACGTTCTTAATATTTCAGATTTTAAGCTAAAAAATCTTCTTACATTGTTCTTAATTTTAGTAAAAACAGGTTGAAATCATTGAAGTTTAAACATGTTCTTAAGAAAAAAGCCTTCAAATGTCCTTAACAAATTCTAAAATTTTTGCCATTTGAAGCCTTATGTTCTTATATGGTTTGTTTTTATATAAACAAAACGTGTATTGGAAATTCAAGCACTGAGATCCAGCTTGAACAAAAAGGAAACAAAATATTCATAGACTTTACGAAAAACAAACAATGAGAGTAATTGAGACATGAGGTAGGCCCTTCATTGATAACAGTTTCAAGAAGAACAAACGATTCTTAGATATCGATCAAGTTTACCCTGCAAAGCAGTCAAGTAGCATCGCGTTTGACCGCGTGGCCGAATACTTTACGGAAGAAGTCCGTACAGTGTACATCTGTCTGTCAAATTCATTCAAACGAGACGCAGTTAAACAAACAATCTCTCTCATCAGTAACCGTTGCGGAGTGATTCGCACCACATCAGGTAAGTAATTGTTTTGTATACAAATGACTTCCGCAGGTTTTTTTCTATTTAAAACATAAATATTTCGTAATTAACAACACTATCAAAAACAGCTATACATACTATCGATAGTATGTATAGTTCAGTTTTATATAATGAAGTATTTCACGAATGTTGTTTTAAAAACAATAAAAAAGCCTAATACACAAAACTACGAGAAAGGAGAATCTTGAGAGCAGATCTTTTTAATTTCCATGAAAATAAAAACCGCAGAAATAATTTAAAAAAAAGACAAATTCACGAAAATAAAAACAACAATATTCATTGATTTTTGAATCGCAAAATTTATAAAAAACATTTCAAGAACATGTGGAGGGCCTAGTCGCCTGACGGAGGTGAGGCGTGCGCATCCTTTAAATTTTCAAAAAATGCAACAAGAAATATTAATTTTTCAAGCACATTTTCTGTACTTAAATACCTGCAATAACTAAGGAACCTGAAAGAATTCCAGAATCTGACTTTAAAGTATGTGATTAATCTGAGATAGCTTGAAAGCTTTAGGAAGATTAAAAATTATCGTGACCTACATTAACCAGAAAGACGAGACTACTTTGCTTTTCAAAAATGTTTAAGTCAAAAAGAATTTATAAACAAAGTTGGAAATAGGCCAATTTTCCAGCACAATTCAAGGAATTTTAAGGGATTCCAAAACCGGTATTTACACTTCTTTTTGTATAATGCGAGTTAAGTAATCCAGGTATAACACATGAAATGGGGAATACCATATTGACAAACTGACTTGTTCATGAAGAAAAACCATTGAATAAGGAAGATTTGATATTGACACACCTTCTCTTACAAATGACTAGTCATATAAGAAAGTACGATTTACGGAGCAAAATAATGCTAAACACTTACACTTAACTTTCGCGCACATTTAATTTCCCACCCAAGGATATTCACGCACCCGACCCGAGAACGCAAAAATTAGATTGCACGAAAAAAATTCACTGAAAATCAAAAAGCGCGCAAAAGTTGAGTAAAGAAAGTTAAGCAACCCAGAGTGCACTGAGCTTATAAACCTAATCAGTAGCTTTTCGTCGAAAAAAAACCTTAAGGGGAAAACGTTAATTTCGTCTTTTGGCCTAAGTTTCTCCAATACTTTCATAAATATTCAAAATTCTTCCGGTAGAAACTTTCGTCACTTGATTCAAATCCCGTCACATTTTTCCGACGAATTGTTACTGGTATAAAGTAGAGAAAGCAGTAAGTTAAGAATTTGTCAACACAAAAATACCTTGACGTAACGGGACACTTTGAATTATGGTGTAAAATAGAAGTATGATTGACATATATGCCGTTAACAGTGTTTGCATAAATAAAACGAGACGGGTGAGACAACTGAATTTCGAAAGTTGTTTGACTTTGACCCTCAGCATACGAATCACGTACAGTTGCGTATCTAGGGTAGGTCGAGCAAGCCAGGAGGAGAATGGTTAAAGTCACTACACGTTTCTTTTATATATAAGAACAAACCATATAAGAACGTAAGGCTTCAAATAGCAATATAGATGACTTTTTAGGGACTTTTCATTAACCTCCTGACATTTTACCCATCTAGATTTGCTCATAATCTGATTTTTTTTATCATCGAAGTCTTTCTAATTCCAACACAGTGCATAAAGGTCTTACTACACTATTCTTTATGGCACTAAATGAAATTTTGATGTTACTTAACTAATATAGTCATCTACAATCAATGTTTTTTCGCTTAGTTTTCAAAAAAGATTGATGGCTTATGAAATTATTATTTAACTTTGCAACTGTTTTGTTTTTGTGTTGGATGCCAAATTTTCAAAGGGTCAGGTGGTTTGAAAATAGATGTACTATTATTGTTTGCCTTCCAAAATATTGTTCTTTTTTCGCGTTGTCTTATGACACCACCAAGATGTTGGATGACGTTGGTGCTGACAACAAAAGTAAGAAAACAAAACATTTATGGTAAACAAATTTTAAATGAGAACGTAGATGAAAGTATTTGACAGAGTACAACAGAAATAACTTTTTCCAAAAACAAAAAACTGTAACCATGGGTCGAAGATACGAGAATTGTGACAGCGTCTTCATTGAAATTTTCATAGCAATTAAACAGGAGCAGACAAAAATTTCACAATTTCTTTTAAATTTCAGGGGGAAAACTGTAAATTTCCAGGGAAGATATATAAGGGCTATATTACGTCAAATTTACCAAATTTCCTAAGGGGTACATTAACTGCAAATAATTTGGGCGTGAAAAAATTTGAAACAAAATAAATACCCCAAATTTATTCCTCTCAATGCCACGCCTAAAATATTAGCAAATTAATTTTCCTATGTTCCCCAATTCATTTAAAAACGTTTTGCTGGAAGCATTTTTGGTATCGTTAGAAACACTATCTATCTATTTCTTGACCGGGGACCGCTCCCTGGTGTATTGGTCACGGAGCTCGTAGGTTACCCAGGGGACCGTGATTAAATTTTTTTTAATTCCATGACAAAGATATTTGAAATCGGCACTTCAGTGGTTTAGTCCTTCACAATAATCAAAAAATTCAATATCGTACTGAAATAACGAAAATATTGGGATTTTTCTCGGTGCATGCCTGGAATCGTTTGCAATCTCAAATTGAAGAAAAAGGTTGAAGAAAATAGTCTTCCTTCAATGCAAACTAAAGAGTTTAGAGGTAATTTTCACCAAAAAGGGTGAAAAAAACAGTGTTTTTAGCACAACTTGTCTCCAAACTTTCAGCCATAATCTTCATTAAAATAGTATTTTTTTCAGGTTTCTTTCAAGAAACATTGCAACATTTTCTTTGAAGTAGGTAAAATGACAAAGTACAGTAGTTACGAATTATTAAAAAAAAAAAAAATTGCCCAAAGTTATAAATATTCCTCAAATATTCTTAAAAAGAAGTTCTGAAAAATCATCATAAATTTCAAAATTTAACCTAAAATAGCCTCCATTTTTCTGAACTATTCTCAATATAAGATGTGTTCTGCTAAATCCCCAAAAAATCTTATGGGATTTATTGAAAACTTTTGTCAACTGCTATAGTATTCCCTATCAAAATATTCGTAATTTCACACAATGGATACAGTAGTTACGTCATGCAGTATACAAAACTTCTTACCTTAGTATAGAAAACAATAGATGCTGTATCTCAACCCAATCAATTAGAATTCAGAAGTTGAGATTAAACCCAAGATGTACGTCTCAGAAAAGAATTTGGTTATCCAAGGCACTTTGCTGTCAAAATGAGGAGATCCATTCAATTAAATTATAGCTCGACTTTTTTATCAAAGAAAAGTTAGAAAGGTAAAAGTCTCCCATATTAACATGGCGTTTAGATACAGCAAGGTTACAATAAACAAATGAGAAAGCGCAAAATAGCTGAAGTACCTCTCCAAGAGCCGCTATAAAATCCTATTTATCCTGCCAAATACATCACAGACTATTCTCTCGCTCAACACCATCTTTTCATTTGTTGTTTCAATCTGCAAATTTGTTTATTTTTATTCATATATATGTTTGTTTGTTTTCTGTTTATATTGACTGAGGTTGTTGTTTTTTGTTGATTTTAACGCGGCGTTAACGAATTCAAGCACAAAGAGAAGAACCTTTCACTTTGTTGGTTTTTATATTTCCAAGTTGTTTGTTGTTGATTTATTAGACGTTTTAGGTCAACAAGGCAGTGTAAATACAGGTAGTGGTAGAGAAAAGCTCGAAATCTAAACATAAGCAAACAAACAAACAAGCCAGTTTACTTGGAATCAACCTTTACATACAAGATTCAATTGAAAAGCCAATTTGCGAGAAACTGCGCCAAAATTTTGCAGTAAAAACAAAGAACTTGTACAAACAAATGCAAACAAACATTGACTTGGTAAAGAAGAAGAAGAAAACACAATACCAAAAATGACTAACAAACAAAAGAGATATCTTAACGGTTTTAAAGGTGTTCATTTTCTTACACTGGATTCTACAGCAAGTCTCACAAAACACCATTAGGTCATGAAAATGAACGTAAGGAAATGTAATACAGTAGTAAAATGACGAATTTTCATTAATTTCACGAAGTTAAGCTGAAGGGGATTTTATCAATAAATTCAATAGACAGAAATGCAGTCACTCTTTGCATAGACAAACACATTGGCTCCATCATCCCCAGAGAGCCACGTCCTCGCATTCCTATATTAAAGTTTCATATTGACGCTGTTGTTGCGAGACCTTTAAATGCCCATCACTGTCAGCTAAACTATTCCGAACAAAATAATTCAACATATGACCTATCAAGGGCTATTTAAAAAAGAAACGAAGTAGAAGTTCGCAGTGCTTATAAGATATTTCCTTTGTTTAAGGCGGAAAAAAAGGTCATTATTCAAAATTAGCACAAATTTTTTGGTTGAAGGTTGATGAAATGTATTCCATACACTTGAAAAAAAAAAAGAAAAAAAAATTCAGATGGTATTGGAATTTCAAAGCTAGTCCTAGTCAAAATATATTGGTAACCTTAAGTTGATTCAGGAACCTGAAATAACCAGAAATTTGAGTCCGACCAAGACTATTTTCAATACTTAAAAAAAAAAAATGCGGTGTTCTTGAAATAAGAACACCATATGAAAAAAGGTAATAAAGATTATGAAAGGGGATTTAAACATTTAAAATAAATAGTGGAAAGTTTGTCGAAATAAAATAAATATTGTAAAAAAATACCTGAATTGTGAAGGAAACTTTATATTTCGCTGATGATTTTGATGGTTTTAAAGTATCTATTTTTCTTTTTCTTTTCAAAATAATATTTCCTTTTAACCAACGATTTTTATCGTTTACGAAGCAAAACAAAATAAAACTGCTACTTTCTGTGTTTGATTTGCAGATGAATAGCATCTTCAAAATATTCAGACATAAACATGTTTATGATTTCATGTCGTCTCAGACTTGAACTGGTACAACAATGTACAGTGAGAATTTAACAATCAAAATCAGAAAGTTTCATTTATGTTTTATAAATAAAAATGAAAACAGTTGATTTATTGAAATCAACACTTTATTGCATCTTGTGAGTGATAACAGTGAAAATTGTTCGTTTTGGCAGTTAGTCACTTACTGTATTAATTATTCATAGGGGAATTGATGCGCAATTCAAGCCTTTAGATTTTTGGCGCGTAAATTTCATTTGGCGATCGACAATAAATTTACGTTTCACGTGGATTCCTTTCACAAGTTGAGGTAGTCTATCCGATAAACAGTTCCTGGCTTTTTTAGACTCCTCTTGGTCTATCGGCAGATGTCTAAAGGTTAGTAATTTAGAAGCCTGGAAACTATAAACATTAAATTTCGATTGTTAAAAATTGTCACGCTGATTGGTTGGTGATTGGCTCTTTGTTCATGTTGTTGTGGGGATACTTTTGTTATGGCCGTTGGAAACCCTAAAAACTACCGCAAAATTCCATCTACAGATCCCTATAGTGATTTGAAAATGTATTATTATTATTACAAACTTTTCAAAGTTAATTGTGAAGAATGATAAGTTTGACCTTATTAAAATTTAAAGTCTTTAAAATTTCATGAGCAAAAATGGAAATCATAACATTTACACATCTCTTTAACCAAAATAACGACACGACAACATGCAAAAACCAAAAGCAAGACTTTATATTGAGAAATATTTTCAAAAAATAATCAGTAATTTTTGTAAACATTTAAAAATGGTGGCACGCAAACGTAAACAAGATAGAATAACATTACACAATATCGGGTCCCTGACACTGATAGTTAAACACCTACGGAACAATGTTCAAATTGTACCAAAAGGCAATAAGTATTGTTTATGATCTAAATCGCAGATGTTTCTCCTTTGACGCGCCTCCTGGTATAGATGACAAGGGCCCAATCAACAAGCCAGCATGATTAAATTTACTTTCGTCATAAAACCCTTCTCTGGGAGGGCATGTGTTGGACCACCTATCGATAAAATTGAAACGCGTATACGTTTAACGTGATACAATAGGATTTAATAAAATATGATGTTTACAACATACAGTAAACAGGCTGAATTCAGAATTTTCAATGATGCTACTGACATTTGAATATACGAGTTTAAAATGGAAGTCTGTTTATATTGAAACTAACAATGTATCTTTTGCGTATTCCAAACGAAAAATTGTATACTTTGTATATTTCTTGACCTTCTTTACCAAAGAAATTAATAATAATAATAATAATAATAAAAAAATGCAAGTAAGCAGAAAATAAAGAGAAATAACGATTTTGACCATTTGTGATCACTTTTATAAAAAAAAAGAAAGAATTTGAATGAAAAATTATGATAAGTAAATAAGAATGAGAACGCCACCTTAATGTCACAATACAAAAACACAAAAGAAGCAGACTACAGTGTGACCATAGTTTTTTTGGAGTGAAAAGTCGAGAACATTACGACAACATATATGTCAATACTTTTCAAGAACCTTACTGACACCTGAAATGTCATAAAACGACGATCTCCACCTTAAATAAGATGTATTTCACAAACATTTAAAGAAGAAAATTATACTTTCATGAAAACTGAAAAGTAAATTGAAGAACACTTCAAGAACAAAGTCTCCAAAAACTACATTTCCAAAGAAAATTTAAGAGTTACTTAGAATTCAAAAAGAATGCAAGGAATTCAGGGGCGGATACAGACTCTTCAAACCACTATGTGAAAATCCCGAACTTTTCCGATTTTCTGATTAAATTTCCCCGATTTGTCCCGAAATGTCTAAAATTTTTCCCGATTTGAGTAATTTTAGACTACTTAACTGTGTGAAATCACAACTTTCACATAGTCTCTATCCGCCCCTAGAATTCAAGAACCGCTGGCCACCCTGTAATACCTTTGGACATCAAACAATTGTATTAAAAAACAACCGAAAAATAGCGAGATATAATAAACATCCCCCAATTCCATTAATAACCTCTACATTCAGTTTGAAAATTATTCATTGCATCTATATGGAATAAAATACGACTATGTTATTCTAAAGATTGTTTAACTCAGTAACAATTTTAATGTATTATAAGATTTATGGTACTAAAAAGGTGATCTTTATGTAATTTATGGTACTACAAAGATTGAACTTAGAACAATGCTTCCAAAAATAACAACAGCGACACTCAATTCAAATATTTTTATATTACAGTAAATCATTTCTAAAAATATACCATTCCCAGAAGCAAGCTAAACCATTTGACCTTCTTTTTAAACAACAACTACACGATCACAACAAATATACTCAACATGAGCAAAAAGAAAGATAAAATATAGATAAACAACAATAATAAACAATAAACAAATAAGAAACACAACCTAACATGAAAATGTTATACAGTATCTACCAGAGTGTTAGGTATTTTTCGATTATTCTAACTTTCTTAAAATAGGCATAATAACTATAAGCATGATTAAGGCAATATCTTATAAATATTTAGCAAAATGCCAAGCACTAAGAAATTTCTCAAAATGTTCAAATGAGTGATCGGGTGCTTTACCTGATATGATAAATGAGATCAATTTTTACAAAAAAATGAACAAATTGTGCGTACAGGTTGTCCGGAAAAATGTAATACTCAGTTATTCACCCAATATCATTATTAGTAGAAATATTTGACGAACATTACTAGTGCTACCCCCAAAACCACCAATTTTTGATGCCGCAAAATTTTCATTCTATAAAAGTAACATTTTGTTTCTTTTATAAATATGCACCTACGCACTACGCATCGGAAGGAAAAGTTGCCAAAGTTTTTGAAAGTGACTAAAATATCCCCCGACCAAAATTTCACCCTATTTTGTTTTCCCTGCCGACTAGTACTTCTCCCCGATTTTTTAATAACTGACTTAGAATTTCAATAATTTTTTCTTTCAGTGAATTTCACAACATCTATGACATTCAGATTTGATCGAAAATCTGTTGTTAGGTGTTTATGCTGATATTCATTTTGAGATTTTGGTCTAGGAAAAAAGTTTTCAAAAGTGACTAAATTTTTAACCATGCGAAATTTTCACCCATATTTTTTTCCCTGATAAGGAACATTATTGCTCGCGAAATTTTTAAAGACACCAACTTTGAAAAAGTAAATGTTGAAATGATATAACGATGAGAAAATGACGTCTTTAATCAGATAAGAAGTTACTCTATCCATCACCTTTAGCTTGGTGAAAAAGTACATGTGTCTCTTGAGTGAATGTTAAAATTCAGCCTTAATATTATAACAATTTTTATAAGCATAACGCTGCTAGAGGTTTATGTTAGGTATACTTAACATTTTTTAAATATTTACCTTAAAAATTTGCTTATCTTTATGCTCAATATTTTTAGAAAATAAGGGTAGATTCACACCGTGAAATTCTACGGAATACGGTCCCATATATTACCGTATATGGACTAATTCCTTCCATATATGGAAAACAAGTAGCCCATATACGGTAATATACGGGACCATATTCGGACGATTTTCACGATTATGCTTGTAAGCTTACATAAGGGGAACACGGTACAAAGCCAGATTTTGATTTTTGACTTTCTCCATTCAACTATGGATTTTTACTTATATCTGGTGACATAAGTAGTTTGGTATATAGTATTTACAGCGAATTTGGCATATTACAAAACTTTTGATTGACAGTCAATGATAGCACTATGCTTACTTTTTCTGGAATTTGATCCAAATTAAGATAATAGCTGTTACACGTTTTTATTATTAGAACCTCGTTATAAGGCTGAGATTTGGCCTATAATATTAAGGACATCTTAAGAACGTACCCAGGCTAAATTAAATTCTTCAGAAAGATAAAAATGACAAAAATGACAAATGATGGAATTTTTCTTTGTTATTTTCTTTGGAATTGAAGGCTCGTCTTAAAAGCAAAGAGAAATAAAGCGAAATTTTTACTAAATAGAGTATTTGATTATACCAATTACTTCAATTTTGATCGTTATATAAATATAAATACAAAGTTTTTTATTTGAATTTCTCACAAGAACAACAATAAGACCGTCTGAGTGTGAAAGAGAGTCAGAAAAATATGCACATCCAGCCAGGGGCGGATACAGACTCTTCAAACCACCATGTGAAAATCCCGAACTTTTCCGATTTTCTGATTAAATTTCCCCGATTCTTCCCGAAATGTCTATAAAATTTTCCCGATTTGGCAATTTTAGACTACTTAACTGTGTGAAATCACAACTTTCACATAGTCCCTATCCGCCCCTGCCAGCCTCTGCTGAAATTTAGACGTTCTTATAAAAAAACGCGTATGCTTGTAAAAGATTAGTGTACTTTTACCAACCAGCACCAATCACTTCCAAACTCCTTCACATTTAAACATTGAGTTCAAACCAGAAGATGTAAACAATTCGTTTTTTGGTCTTGAAAATTGTTTGAATAATCGAGGAAACAATCTCAACCATTGAAGTTTCCAAGCAACTGCACACACTTTTCCATGATTTTTTCTTCCAAATAATTACATGCACATTGCGACGGTCAGCGGTCAAAATCATTAAAAAATAAACCATGTGGGAGCGTATTCTATTTAAACGGCCTGCAGGACTAGAGGCCTTTTAAAAAGAAAAACACAAAACACTCCTCCACATAGGGTTTTTGATGATTGGGTAAACAAAAGAAGCTGTTAAAAACACATGACACAAACTAATGATCCATGAATCAAAGTCGGTACTAAACAATGGCAGCACGCGCGTATCCTAAAATAGCCACTTTCACATCCAGTCTAGGTCCAAACCTCTCTGGTTAGACTCTTGACTTTTTCTAAAGATTTATACATTTTGTTTTTCTTTCTCGCTTGAGTAAACCCAAATTTTTGTTTCGTAGCTAGGAAAATTAGCTAGAAAGTTAGCTTAACTAGCTATGTATTCTTCTTTAACATTTAACTTTAAACAAAAGGTTGTCTTTGTTTGTAACAGACGAGTGAAACATAATGGAATTCTGATATATATTCAACTCAAGCAGGAGGAGATGCCCTTAAGGTACTCCCCCCATGTTCAGCAAAATTATAACTAGTTTAACTATTTTATTAAAACATTATATATTATAGAAATATTACAACAAAAATCTTTTTTACTGAATCATACACGTTTTTTTATAAGCATAACATCTATAAGCATATTGAAGCTGAGATTTGACTTGGCGTCTTGGCGGAACTGAGTATACTAGATGAATGACGTTGGCTTTAAAAACAATTTAAGCCTGTAATCCTAGGGGGTGTCTGTGTATATCTAAAGAGATAATTGAGTTTCAAGATACGCATGTTTGAGACTGAGCTCAAAATTCCATACTGTATATTTGAAATATCAGCCAAAATCCATATGGTATAATAAAAACACTTTATTTAAAATTGATGTATTTTGCACATTATAGTTACATTATCAAGTACTTGATAATTCAAATACAAAAAACAAAAATAAATTTTAGCTGCTAGGTACAGGGAAGGAAAAGAAGGAGTAATTTTAGTAATTTTTGGTAAACTTTTTTTGATATCTCAAAAAGTAGTAAAATTTAAAGCATTTATAGACTATTCAGCAAACCAAATTTAGTTTTGGAAATTTGTGACGGTCTATGGGAAAGGGGGGTCATTTTTACGGCGATCATAATCCACCCGCTGGCAAAATCAATAAAAACGTCTGCAGAAGAGTGCATTTATATTTGAGCGACACGCAATTTGCGTGTCGCTTTAATAGAAATAACCTCCTCCGCAGACGTTTTTTCATGATTTTGAGAGGTAAACAAGTAAATTATGGATGGCTTTATGTTCCCTTTTCCCATAGACCGTCACATTTTGTGAAAATTTCAGATTGATTTAACCACGTGATCAGAAATTATAACTGTTTTGAGTTACGTGTGAAAAACACCCATAGCAAACCAAGGCAAAATCGGTTGAAAATTCTTTTTCGAACAACTTTTGATCGAAAATCATTTGTCCAATGAAACTATACCAGATTACTGTTTTTAATAAATACTTTTGATTACAATAATTTTATTTGAAATGATGACGTCATTTTTCTTGTATGACTTCAAATAGTTGATTATTTGCTGACTTCAGCATAAAGTTCCGCCATTACAGTTATTTTTTATTTTATTTGTCATTTAAAAAACTTTTGAGGGCTTAAACAATTGTTTTGTATGTCTTATTCAAAAGTTATTGGTATTTCATTTTTGGTCAAAATTTTAGGTTAAAACGCTGACGTCAGCAAAAATATCAAAATAAACCTATATTTCTCCATGTCTTTTTAAAACTACACAAGAATTACTAGTCTCATGCAAAAGATAACCCATTTGAGCGATGCTATCAAAAGTTAGCCAAGGGGGTATTTTTACCAACTTAATACTATTAAGATTAACTATTAATTATAGACAATCTAAAGCGGAAAAAATGACGTTAAAAATTTCTTCAAAAAAAAGACAATTGAAAGTGAAAAGTGAAGATATTCGGCATGTGAAGTTTCAATCTTAGCTGATTTCAAATATGTAATTATTTGTCCACTATCTTTATTCGTTCTTAAAATGAACTCCTTTAAAATGGTTAAAATGCATAAGTACATAAATGATACCTTTTTCAAATCAGCATTGCAGGGTAATTTCACATTTTCAATATGAAGTTGATAGTACGAAAGGAAAAAATCGGCCAATTTTTCATCTTCATTTTTCTTCTTCACTTTGCATATTTTGAAAAATGTCTTAAAAGCAATTTATTCAAATCTGAATTATCTTTCTAGAAAGTCCTTACTGATTAAAAATGGTCAACTCTAACAAAAAAAATTTAACAAAGAAATATTTTTTCAATATACTCTTCGAACAGACTTTAGATACCTACCCCAGAGGCACTCGTATGTTTATGCATACGGCCCCAAAGGATGTGCTTTTCACGTCGGAAAAATGCACTGTAAGGGTTTAACTCTATCCAAATGCACCGCAATGGTCTAAAACGATCAGAAATCAGAAAATAAGAAATCAGAAAATCAGAAATCAGAAAATCAGAAAATCTATTTTAATTTGTTGCACTGTAAAGGTAAAAAAAATCACTAGAAATGCACTGTAAGGGTCTGATTTCCAAACGTGAAGTTCGGGTAGTACATACCGCCGTTTTGAAGACCATCCCTAAGTACCTATGACTGAATACTTGCTTCACATCATCAGTTAAACCTAATCAACTTATTAATTGATTAATCACAACGGAGAAAGATAGAGTACAGTGTATCCCGAAAGAAGTAAGTAGCCTTTAGTTTAAAGCTGATAAATCTTCGAATCTATGTTATTGTTTTATGCGCTTTCTATATCATTAAATACATCTTTTACTAAGCTTTCTAAAAATATAAATTCAATCCATAAATTTAAATGTTTCAATATTAATACATAATTGACCTTATTGAAATAGACTTTTTATTGATCGTTGTCATGTTAACGATAAAGTTCCTAATAGTCCTAAAATTATTTTTTGAATAGAAGAGTTGGACAAAGAATTTTATAGAACATTTGATCTCTATCAAGTGATACAAAAATTAGATGAAAATTGTCAGTAGATGAAACGTTAAAGACATTTCAAAATTCAGGGCTACCTTTTTTTCGGGACACACTGTAGTTTCAGAGTGACTGTCGAAAATTCCGATCAAAAGACTAGAGATCATTTTTTAACATTAAGAAAAGTGTA
The DNA here is from genome assembly GCA_032270445.1 of Darlingtonia californica. Taxonomy (NCBI): domain Eukaryota; kingdom Viridiplantae; phylum Streptophyta; class Magnoliopsida; order Ericales; family Sarraceniaceae; genus Darlingtonia; species Darlingtonia californica. The sequence goes on from JAUBWS010135293.1 coordinate 26,392, forward strand.
TGACTTTTTCCTCCAAAAAATCCCTACTTCGAAGAAATTTTAGAAAGCTCTTAAACGGTCTTTACTGGTGAAACCATAAGACCAAAGGTATACTTAAATCGCTCTGATATTATTTCTTTAACAATAGCAACTAATAACATCATTCATATTGTTCTAAAATATTCTTTAAAATAGACATTAGAAAAGAAAACGTTTTTAAAACTTGTATTTTTTTCACTTTAAGAAAACCTAAGAAAACCTTATATTGATATTACTAATTACTCCAAGTTGAGCCATACATTCTACTGCGGTTTGCTCTTAAATATATAAATAAAAATTGTGAGCCCTGATTAACGATGAAGATGGCGCTCATACACAACAAAGAAGAAAAACAAAAATTATGAAGCGGGTCTTCAACCAAGACAAACACGCACAAACAGACACACGCACACACGTCTTCAAGTGCAAGAAAGAAGAGCATAAAACGACTAAAAGAAGAAAGAAAAATTTTTACAGTATCAAATTTTTTATTTATTTTTCTTTCTATTGTACTTCCTTAACATGTTGATGTCTTTGCAGGCTTTCCTAACATTCTCTTTGTTTTTATTATTATTTTTTCTTCTTTATGTTTTCTTGTTGATATTTATTCTTCCATTATCTATATTTTCTTTTAGTTCTTCTTTTTTTTCTATCGAGAAACGATTTGTGTGTCTTGAAATAAACAATAATATCATATTTATGAAGAGGAAAAAGTGAATATGATGCAACTGTTATAGATTCGGAGGTGTTTTATTACTCTTTCTTTTTTCTTTATTTTCATCTTCTTCGGATGATTCAACTTTATGAATTGCTATTTTGTTGTTCTTACGCAAACAACTGTTTACGAAGAAAAACCTCAAGAACTCGTCCGAAATTCTTATGAATGACCTGTATACAAAAAAAAGCATATGGTCTTGAATGTATATATTCTGTTGCAAACAATATGATTTTTATATGTGTTTTTTCTCTTTTGCTTTACTTACTTTCCTTGTAACCTATGTTTGTGGAACCTGTCTTGACTTCCACGATCGAAATTTGATATTCTTGCATTTTAATTTTCAATTATTCTATTTATGTGATTTTCGCCTTGTGTCACGATCATTCTAAATCCGCTGTAGTAAATTTATCAGAAATATGTTTCAAAGTCTAGCCTCCATAACCTTAATACTAGACCATTCTACCTTTCCCCTCCTTTTCATATGAATTTTAGATTGGATATTCAAGAAATAGAGAAGTCCGTAACCTTTATCTATACCTAAGCATTTTTTTCTTGGGTCATGGCCTCTCCATGCACCATACATAGTCCACATTTAAATAATGTAAATAATTCACAGTTTAAATAACAATTTTAATTCACAGTGTTTTTTTCATTTCAGAAATGTCTTTCAAAGCCCAGGCTCGACTATTCTTATTACCTTAACTTGACAAAGTTTCGCGTGGATTTATTTTCGCAAATTCACAAGATTTTTGACCAAAATTACGTATTTTTATGCCATTTTCAAAAATCTTTGTTTTCGCTAGGATTTAATTTAGTGAATTTTCCCGCGAATAATTTGTCTCCTTAAGGTAGCTTGAAACCACGCCTATATTTGTAAAGTTCAACTGAGCTTCTTTTAATCCGAGAGAAATTTCTAATTGTTGACTTCATCCCAAGGTTTGTCTTGAAACGGGAGATCATAAAACAATCCTTGTTCACTTTTGATCGGACCCTCTTCTTTCAGTAATGACATGCCTATTTTTTTTTTCACCAACTCTTTATGCTCTACCGGGGGAATCAAAAAGAAACTAAACATCTTTGTAGGTTAATTGCGCCATATTACCTGTATAATATTTCAAAAAGATTTTGGTGTATTATCTTTCAATTCTTAATGAGTATTTATGGAGATATTGTTATTTAGCCAGAAATCGAACGTTCAAATCTTGCAAAAAATAGTGAAATGGGCTATTGAATATCTCTTCTAACATTCCAGAATAAGTTGAACTCAAAACTCAAATATTAATTTTGTCCCGGGGAAAAATCTAACGAATGAAATATAAAGCAGGCCGTATATAAATTAACAACAGATCACGTGGAGGCATCAAGCAGTTTCTTATGTTATGATCCAGCACTGTATAACTTTTGCATCCAAATTTTCCTTGTATTGCGAAACTTGCGTTATTGATAATGAAACAAATCTATTGTCAACTTCATGTTCGTTGACAAGCTAACAATACAAGTGACGTTATCATATTATGACAGAATATTTATTAGATGATGTGTGACAGTTAAGTTAGTTAAGCACTATTGTAATCTTCCACTCGAAAATTCGTAGCTGTTCAAAAGTCATCATACTTTATAGACATTCTACGGCCGAGCTATTCACTGGTCATGGTTAAAAAAAATCAACATCAGAATGATGATACTTGTCAGCAAATGTGTCACAGTGACAAATCAAAATTCATTGTTACAAAAAAGTCAAAGGTGAAAATCAACAAAAGTGAAAAGCACTTCCAAAGCCAGCTTTAAAGGTGGAATTTCATCGATATTCAGATTGGTTATTTCCTGCCTGGCACGCTTATGCTCTAAAGGCACAGGCGAAGAAATACAATCTAATGTAGATGCTTTTTTCCTACGAGAATGTGTTTAAAAAAGACTGGAACTAGTGTAATGGTTTCCGTTTGTTTTTGTTTTGAAGTTCGTGAGGATCCATATGTGCAATAATCGTGGTTTTGGCGTTTCGGCACGTCCCAAAGTTTTTGGGATAAACATGAAAGCGGCACGACAATTTTCCTCAGATGTTATTTTCCCCATGCGACCTTTAGAGCTTTAGTGTGTCGTTTGGAAATAAAACATCTGAATATCAGGTTAACTCACGCCTGGTAATGACGACGTGGCTATTACAGTAAACAGTAACAATGAACTCAATAATTTCGCGATAACCTCGCTGTATATAGTTCAGGTATGTCTGATTAGAGGTGTCATATGAACTAGACATACCACTTTTTGGTAGTACTAAGTATAGTTAATCTATAAAAATAAATTTTATGTTGTGTTAAAGCTAACGTAAAGTGCTGACGTCAGCAGGAAAAAGGTAAAAATGCCCATATTTTGCCCTTTAAAGGCTCATATCTTAGCAACAAAATTCTATATTTGAGAAAACGATCCCATATTTCTTATCTCCTCTTCATGATCTATCTACTGGAACAGTCAAAATATTCGAATTTAAACCTCAAAATCCCACTTTACAGCCAAGAAATAACGACTTCTAGTCTATGAAATACACATCTACAAGAAAAATTCGGACATTAAACAATTATTTTCTGAAACTTTGGATCATGCCCTACAAGCCCCTACATGTTTAGATTTGTTCCCTTGACTGACATAGTTGACCCCTGGCACCCGGACTACTTTAAGGAAAACTCAAAGTAGAATACTCAAAGTTGCACCGTCACTACATGAGTAGTACCTTTCAATAACAATTGAAAATTTGTAACATTTTCGCTGAACTAAAAAACATTTAAGATAAGGGTGACATCGAAAAGAATTGAACGATTAAACTTTTAAACGGAATTAATTGCAAACCAAAAATATCGAGACACAAATAACTTCGAATTTTGCATTAGAAATAATGATTTCGTGACAAAAATTACAACGAATTTACCATGTATATTCCATGATTTTGCGCCATTAAATTTTCCTATTTTGGGCAAAAATCACAATTATCAATGTCACAATATTTTATGCCGCAATCACTTTTTGTTCTCGCAATTTATAAAGCCCTTAAAAAGTATCACTATTGCCCGACCGACTTAAATTCCATTTCCCTTTCCTTTACAATATATTTCTCAGACAGCCTGCTAGTAAACTATTCATACATAATGATCTATTATTCATCCGTCTCGCAACTATTTTCAGGTCTCAATACCTACAAAATGAACCATTAGAAACATGAAAAACGTCTTTCCAAAAAGCCATATAATAACACCATTTACCAATATCATAAAGGTGAAATTCTCATGGTACCATTTCAACCCGCATTCTTTTAGCGGAAAGCAGCTATCGAGAACGGCGCATAACACTACAACAACAACCAACAAATCTCTAATTCATTCTTTTGTATACAGCCTTTTGAATGGAAGACAACAAAACTGAAATGAGCGGCGTGCGAGAAAGAAAACATGCTGCAATAATGCTGAATGAGAGTAACGCTATTAAAGCAGGTGGTTTAATCGATAAATACAAACTATTAGGTAAAGAAACGGTAGGGTTTTAGGAAGTTTATTCAACAACAAAATCAAATTTTATGTCATGTAAACAGAACATTTTATGAACCTTGGAACAACATTTTAGAGCAAATGCAGCATACCATATCAGGCTTTGAATATCGTGAGAACTGCAAGTAACAGAAGAAGATGCGCATAGTTGATACAAACTTGTTTACAAAATAGCTCACTTGATGAGAAAAAAAACAAGGCATCAACTAAGCCTGTCAAACAGACAGTTTCCTACCTTGAAAGCTGGTAAAATTGAATCAGAGCTTCTGGCAAAATCGCAAACAACAAACAAAAAAAAAGCTGCAGTTGTTCAGAGACAAAATGTGAAAAAAAATGATAAAGCAAACACAAACAACTGCAGAAAAGTAACAAATAACGAAATTAAAGAGATCGTTTGGAGCAGCATGGGTAGTCTAACTCATGGGGACCAGAAGGCCAATACTATTAGTTTTTGTATACCAAATCAACCAATGCTTAAGGGAAGGAGTCACGTATGAAAGGGCTTCGAAGTAACTTTTGTTAAAATGTGCTTACACCCTTTTTTTTTTTTTTTTTTAAATAAACGTTTTTTTTTTAGAAAAGGCTCAATTTTTTAGCCAATCACTGGAAATGAGGCTGGAATTTTCAAATTTTGAGACCGAGATTTTCTTATTCTTTTTCTTGAAATGACATATTTTCTGCAAACATTTAGGCTAAGAGTAAACATACTCAAAAATTGTCTTGAAATATCTTCTGTAGAGTACAAAATTCCCATTAATACCTTGATCTCTGCCCTAATCTAACTGGTTACAGGTCTGGAAGACTTCGTAAGAAAAACATTTCCTATCTTGATTTGAAATTTCAGGCTGGAAATTTTTCTTAGCTTTTTTTTAGCATTTTGGCATAATTCAGGATTATTTTCTTATAAAAAAGCGTGTATTTGTGGAAGGCTACCATTTCTTAAGTAGTGCAATTTCTTATTGTAATTCTGGAAATTTAATATTTTCAAAAATTTCCCCTCAATTCATGGTTAGCTCTAGTGAAATTAACCTAAGTCCCGCCCTAAATCTTGGAAAGATTTAATACACTTTGCACAATATTGCAGATAAGGCCGAATATGTACCTCGAAATGCGCAAAATTTAATCTCAATTAATCAATCAGAATGACTGTCGAACCTGCACTTAGTCCACTATTAACAAAGATCACAAATTTCTAACGGTCGTATAATATTTCTGACGGACGTCAACAATTTTGGTGACGTCGTTTGACTGTTTTTACATTATGATTAAGTAAAGCACAAACATGTTCATGTCGGATAATTGTATCGTGGCATCATTCTCCCTTTCTTTGACACAACACTCTTTTTTATGTAAGAACCAACTGATTTTAGCTCACTTGCTTCAATTCTAAATTCTAAACAGCATTGCAAATCCCAAGTAGTTTTCTTTCCGGCATAAATTGCTGAGAAATAGCTCGATCATCGACCTAGTTTGAAGTTTGATGTCTGAGGCAATTGGCACATCATTGAAACATTTCCATATAGTGCAGCGCATTCCAAGAACTTAGATTTGCGTAAGGTTGTCGGAAATCGAAATAAACTATTACAGAAAAACTTACGAAAAAAATGAAAGTATGCAGCAACCCAATCCCAAATTAAATACATCTTTGCACGAAATTTCAAACTAAAACATCATCTGCAAAATTAAAACCGCTCAAAAATTGAAGGCAGATTCCATCTTTTTGGAAAGTTTCATGGTATAAAAGGGTTTGGAAAGGGCTTAGTAAGCCAACAAGACGTTGAATTTTGCAACTTACTTTACACCTGTAGAATAGTTTGTCTATATACAAAAACGATAGTTAGAGTGACAAGAAAGCAGGATTATGTCACATCCCAAAAATTGCATGTATTTATAAAAACCACAGGCATTTTCGCAGCACTATTTTCAGCTACGCCTTACACCTACGTTGTGAAATCTTTTCCTTTTCTACTTTGTTTTCAGTTTTTACTATTATCCTTATGGATAAGAGGATGTTTTACTATAAAGATAATTACCATCTTATCTTATCATATCGATTGTTGATCTTTTGTTTGCCACAACTTTAAATTTCCAATTGAAACTTATTTTGGGAAAAACTCCCACACATTTCAGTGCTAGCATGAAAGCTTTCTTGATGCTATGCTAACGCAGTAAAAGTTGATTGAGCAAGGGAAGCCAAGGACACACAAACCTCTAATGTTTCTATTAATGATTTTACTTCTTATATCTTATGCTTTTTACCAGAAAAATGCCTTAAAAAAAATAAAAAAAGCTTTTTAAATACCGTTAAAATAGGACGTTTTCTGGTAGCCTTTATAATCAAACCAAGGCTCGAATGTTAATACTTTACGAAGAAGCTTGTTAGCGCCCCCTTTTTCTCAAAAATTCCACCTCTGAAATTTACTACAAAGAATACTATTTTACCGCAAAGCTCAGATGACGGTGAGTTTTTTTGACGAAATTTTTCTGTTACATCAGTAACATTTGAGTAAAATGAAATAACTGCATATCTCAAATAAAAGTTTATTTCCATTTGCATCAAACACGAACGTTATAACGAGAAGAAAGAAATAGTTTATTTACTAAAAGGAAGTAAGAAATATAAGAAAAAAGCACATTAGAGACATTTAATTGCAAAGACCAGGAAATGGTTAATCTTAGAATTAAATTTAAAATTTTTCGTTAAATTCCGGCGGCAACTACAAGTTGCAAAACAGAACACAGAAAAATGCGCGATTTTTCCTGTTGATAAAAAAGCCTGAATATACACAATAGAAGACAACAAAAAAAAAGAAATAAGAGGGGGTCCATCAATGTATCTCTTAATTCTGTAACAAAGCATATAAATACTGTTTTATATTTAATTAAAATCTAGCCATGCCAAGTAAATTGGATTACTTTTAGAATAGTATAAATAACAAAACTCATGAATCGACAATGAGATAAGTCTCAAATGAAACAAAGTCACAAAAAACAATAAACACAAAAGCAAAGGCGATGGAGAGACTGCACAAAAGAGTTTAAGGGATACAAATCTAAATAATATACAATCTCTCCATCATTTCATTATCGCAATAGTTGAAACTAATAAATAGTCTAAAAATTCATAAAAGACGACATCCGAAATTAAATAGCCAGGGGGTCCACGAGATTTGGCCACGTGATAAACAATAGTTGCTGCATTGTGAGCGCAGACAGGGGTTTCAAAGGATGGCTTTTAATATGACAAGGTGACAAGCTTCGATAGAGCTATAAACTTCTTAAGTACATAAAGAATGCAAACCACACTGAAACACAACAACTATTACAAAAACAAAAACAATTTATACATAAAAATAGATAAGATGTGCATATTATAATGAATTAATGCATAAAATAAAGACCAGAACGAAGGAGATTGTGAGACACAATTTACACACTCTCCTTTTTTTTTGATAAGATCCAAACCTCACGATTCAACATGTTTTGTAAACAAATGGACATAGCATAAACGAGAGACATTCCACTTAAACATTATTTTTTTCTATGATACGGATTTTCAAAAATGAACTTCAGAGATTGAAAGGTACTGCAATATTAAATTTGAAAAAGAATAGTAAAAAAAGTCCAATGCTAGTACTTCGTTTGTTCAATAGCGTGATTTCTGTGTGAGCATTAATGTGTGAAAAAGAGCTAAATTTCCCTTATTAAAGTCTGTTTACAACGCCAATTACTCAATTTTAGTTGCAATTTCCAAGCTATTTTAAAGACAGAATCGAGGGAAATGAAAAAAAAGAGCCAAGTTCAAGTCTTGCAAACGTTACCTGATATGAAGATAAGGTTTCCGTGTTCAAGCAGGCTCCGCGACAAGAATGAGACAAATCACAAGATCAGTTTACGCCTTAGTTTATCCGATATACCTTTTTCGGGCTTATTGACCATACGAAAAAACTTTAAATGGTCTGACTATTGAGTAACTTACACAATTTCTCTAACATTTCTTCTTTTTTCTCTTCAAAAATGGTCATGATGAAAAATTTCATCTTAGTTAACTTTAAATGGTATATGGCATAAATAACGGGTTTTCATGACATATATAACCGAGCTATGAATATTAGAATAAACGCATGAATTTCCAGACTACCATCCAATAACCACCAGAGAAATCTAAAGAAAATTCTACTGGTGATCATTGTGCTTCTAATCACTATTTTTAATAATCTCATTCGCTCAAGTTAAAAGTGCTGATAAATTACCTTAAGTAGCTATATTTTTATAAGGATAAAATTGCGCAAGTTTTCGGGTCCTTTGCGAAAAGAGACAGAGGGGGAGGTGACGGAAATATTCAATCGAAGTTGATTTTTCCTTACCCAACTAAGAGCAACCAAATTTTCCTGAAAAGTTCAAATATTTCATGCACCCCTCCCCCACCGTCGCCTTACGAGTTTTTTTAATAGTACTGATGTTGACTTGATGATTAACTCATACGCAGATTCTTTGAAAAAAAAGAGAGAAAATATGCGAAAAATTCCAAAAAAAAATAAAAAATTTGAAATCAAAAACGTGAAAATAAACAGTAACAAAAACAATAACAAAAAACAAAATATTTGATAGAAAATCCGTAATACTGGATTTTCTTGTTTCTTCATAATGTTCGTGAAGCGAAGCTGAACATACACTCCGAATAAATGAAATTTTTTGAAGTGCAACAGTAAACACTTCTCAAACAAACAAAAATAGATGAAACAAAAAATTACAATATCTTCTACTTTGAAAATACAGAGAACAATACACTAAAGAACAAAGTTTCATGAAACAAAACACACATGACAAAGAAAAATTGAAAAGTACAAAGCGTGAAAAAGTATGGAAGAAAAAACTAAACGCGCCTGCTCTTTTGTTCCTTAAAACATTATTTTAATAACCTTAAACAGATGTCAACAAACAGTATATATCGTAAACAAAACAAAAAAAGAAAAAAGAGCTAAATATAAACACAATATCACTAATAAATGTACGTCAAATATAAAATTTATTAGGATCAAGTTTCAGACATGGTAGGGTTAGTAAACTGTTTCTCTTAATTATTATTTGTACACAAAAAAATCATTTTCCACATACACGCACATCGAAAACACACACACCAACAATAACTAACAAAAATAAAATGCGCGGTGCTCTCTCTCTAAAACAAATCAAACTTTGTTTTTTTTTGTTTTTTTATTTTTATATGTATATACACGTATACACATTTATATACTGTATATCTATTTTGTTAGAGAATGTTTTCTTTATTTAAAAGAATTGTCTTAAAGAAATCATAGATTTAATCTGTATATTATATTATGTATTAAGCATTCAGATCGGTTTAACAAAAACAAAATATCTCAGAAGAAAATTTCACAATTAAACAAGGCTTTTTTTAAAAACTGTACACAATAACAATGTATAAAAAACTAATCCATAATTTTTCATGATTGCCATTACATCTTTATTACTTTTGATTATTCGAGCGTAAACAAAACAAACTCCATTAAACAATAAAGCTCGTTATCAGACAGACCGATCTGAATTCTTATTTATGTCCAAACACAACCCCCTGTTGGATTATATTCACTTGTAAAAAAACTTCAATCAAACTAAAAATAAACATTTAAAATCAGAAGGATCTCCCGGTATGGCTGAATACCAAATTTTGAGTTGATTTGAGATTTTGAGAACAAACGCCGTAAAATTGCTTGCGAAACTATTGAAGGAATTTATATTTGCTATTCATGATATTCGTTGCAAGTTCGGCACATCAAATTTTGCCACTCAGTATGGGAGAATGGCAAAAAACTTATGATTAACATAAAATAGTCGATAATGCTCTATTAAGCTAGTAAAACAACTTACAAAACTAAAATCATTTGTCTATTCCCATATTTCCGGACTGATGTGCCCAGCTGTCAACAAATATCATGGATTTAGCATGACATAACAAACAGTTTTCACGAAAATCTAAGCAAAAACAAAACGGAGAAAACTCTCCCGCAATCAATAAGTTTTGGAATTTTTATCATTATTTTATTTTATTTTTATTGTATTATTAATGCTTACAAATTCTCGTGATTTTTTGTAAATTTTGATCAAACTTGCGAAACAAATAATTTCTCCAATAGTCTAAAATAAGCGTATTTTCAAAGAATATTTCAAAATTGCTAAAATTGAATAAATCTTTTTTTCTTAGTGCTTCTAACAAATACTGTGGAGTGGAATGTCAATCTTCATGAGAATATTAATTAAAAGGAGAATTAAAAAAATGAACTGTTTATTGAGGGGATAAAATTGTTTCAAATTCTAAAGATTGAAATCTGAATTTTTTTGCGATCTTAGGTAAGAAAAAAAATCTTTTGAATATTTTTTGATGAAAAATATTGTTAAAAGGTAATCATCGCCATTTCTTGCTGTTTTTTTCCCTTTTTAATGAAAATGTTCTCTGACGTTAATGAGTACGTACGCAGTTAGACTGTCTTTTTGCAATTTTTTGCAAATAAATTATATAACGAAAAATTAA
>JAUBWS010135294.1:0-21776 GCA_032270445.1 Darlingtonia californica
CTAAACCGCTTTAAAGGCTCTTGTATAGACTATGAAATAAAACCGCTTTAGGAATGAAAAAGATTAAAGGCAAAAATTTCAAACCGGTGTGGAATTTCATTTATATAAATCATGGAATGTGTCACAACAAGAAGTGACATATGAATGGGTAATGTCTTTTTCCAAGCATGAATTTTAATTATAAAGTTAGAGAGGCAGCAAATAAGTTTTTTTTCAAATAATTTTCATTAGTTTTTATAGTACTGGCATGATAAAAAGTTATTTGCTTACAATATTTCTTTCGTTTCTTTATTTTTATTGACATTGATAAAAAGGACATATTTTATCGTCTAATTGAAGAGAATAGGGCTTTATCAACAATGTTCGGAAAAAGTTGATGTTATATTTATCCATGCAAAAATAGAAACCATATTTTCGTTGGTTTTGTGGGCCATTTCTTTCGTGCATAGAATCAAGCTAGTATGTTTTGATAAAAAACAGTAACTTTTTAACACAGTTAGTATGCATGTGTATGGTTATGCTCTTTTGTCGGTATGATGTGTTGTTTTGATATAAACGATCATTTGAATTTGAATTGGATGTCGAACATTTTGTTCCTGTTAAATACCTTACGGAACTTGTTGGGAAGTTTTGATAAAAAATTCTTAGGATTTCTTTTCCACGTTTGTTTTGACATTTACACTAAATGGAGGGATTGATCAGATTTTCTCTAAATGAAGGTTCAGCCAGATTTTCGAGGTCTTGACTATAATCTGTCGGCTCTTTTGCTGATTTTAGAAGATCTAACAAATTCGCTATTAGATGATAATTTAATTATATTGTCGGATATTTTGCTAGAATACCTTTGATAATATTTGGGCGCGAGGTTGAGTATGATTTATAACTTTCGTTTTACATTTAAAAAATAATAGATATGTATATGTATGGTTTTGCTCTTTGCACTTAAGTAACTTTTTAAATTGATATCTATTGTATTGATACAAACGATTATTTAAAAGTTGTATTGGATGAATATATGTGTAAGCTGGAAACAAAACTTTTCAATGAAGATATATGCCCTACAAGGATAACTTGTGAATTATGCATGGAAACTAAGATAAAGATAAAAAAATATAATAAATTTATAATGATTGTTTCTATTTAGTTGATACAAATAACAACATTAACATAAAGAAATGGAATATGAAGGTAGAATTTGTATTGGAAAGAAATAATATTTTGGGTGCCAGGGTAACAAAAATATACAGTTGATGGAACGAATATGGCTGCTGTTGACTGAGCTGACTGCTCTATGTAAAAAAGATGAACAAATACGAAGTCTTAGGCATCGTTGGAGAGGGTAAGTTAATATATCTTATGGTTTTACTTTTGTTTTCGCTGTATCAATTTTTTTGTGTGTATATATTTTTATGTCATCTTTCGATCTCTCAAAGATATATGATAATGATTTATATTTGTAATAGCCAAGAAAAAAAATATCCTAAAATATCCTTAAAGTATTTGTTTCTCTCGTCCTCATAACAAATTTGAAAAGAAAAACTTTCAATACTGGTCTTTCAGAAGAACGAATTAGCATTTTTTGCCTCATTGTTATGTATTTTTCTTAGAGTTGAGTACTGATCACGATCGTCTATATGACCAGAAACATTTTAACAAATATTTTGTTTTTTAGGGGCTTATGGGGTTGTAATGAAATGTCGCCATAAGGTTTGTATTACCTCTTTTATAAATACTTTTTCGTAATGTAATGTCATGAAGCTGATTTTTGAACCTTTTACACTTCTTGAATTCTTTTAGGAAAGTAACGATATTGTGGCAATCAAAAAATTCAAAGACAGTGAAGGTATTAAAGGTTTATTCGAGCCTTAAGATCCTTGCTAGTTTTTTTATTTGACAGTAACAATATAACAACTGAAATGCCCCTAAGTAACCAGTGAGAAACTAAGAGCTTTTGTGTCTAGACAGATCCAAAAAAATCCAAACATGTTTAATCAACGGTGGAAATTATCATTATAGGAAATGTAATAAAAATGTTGCCTATTTGGATATGGGACCTAATTTTCTAACAGTCACTTAATTTATTCTTATTGATGCTTTTTAGATAGCGAGGATGTGAAAAGAACAACACTTAGAGAACTTAAAGTTCTTCGTATGTTGAAACAAGAAAATATTGTTCAATTGAGGTAAGACTAAATGGTTAAACTTATGTTTTATATCACCTTCTTCACAAAACTTCAAAAAAATATTTTTTAACATCATTTTCTTCTATTTCAACAGGGAAGCATTTCGGAAGAGAGGGAAACTGTACTTGGTCTTTGAGTATGTTGAAAAGGTATCCTTTTAAACGTATTTATTGCGAGCATGTATTTTATGCATCTTAAATGTAAAAACCCAGCGTTTAATATGGTGGAAGCTAAACATAAATGGAACTTGACCCAGCACAATAGCGCACAATGTTTATCGTGTTTGCGCATTTGGCGCAAATGCTTTGAAATCCCCAAACTAAGTCCGCACCAAATTAATTTTTTTTCGCTAAATTGAATTATGTCGGCTAAATTTTGTAAATTTGCTCCTTAAGTTTGGTTTGAACCAAATTAAACCCAATCGTAAAGAGTTCTTACTGTAGCAAATCAAACCCGTGCAAAGCCTCTCCAAATAAGTGTATTTTAAATTTTAATGGTTTACATTGAATCCGTGGCCAAGGGTTCAAGAAGACCTTGTGTTGATTCCAAGATCTTCAATACAAAAATATTCTTTCAGTAGTTAAATTCGCCATCACTGAAGGCTCTGATTATAAGTTTTTAGAAAGGGAGGATGCTGACAGATCTTAAATCCGTGTAGGAAAAGACATACCTACAAATACTTTGTACTAATATGTATTCTTTGGCTGTTTAGAACATGTTGGAATTGCTGGAAAGAACGCCAAATGGAGTTGCTATTCCTCAACTAAAGTGAATATCTTCTTCTTGTTTAAGTGTTTCTCTAGTGGCCTAAATAAGTTGAATGATGGGTCAAGAGTTAGGTTTTTGTAAATAATTGTATTTCGATAATTTCTCAGTTAACTCCAAATTTTATTTCCTTTAGAAATTATATCAATCAATTGAACAAAGCAGTGCAATGGTGTCACCAAAATGACGTCATACATAGAGGTATTGATTACTATTTATTACTATTGACTACAGAAAATGATGTCAGAAATTATTTGATAATTGATCATCGTTTAATGAACGTTTACGTTGGTATTAGACATCAATCAATGATAGAAGGCCTTCTGAGTTTACTAAACTAGAAATACACGAGTACTTTTGAAAAATAATACTAGACATGACCCAGACGATAAGGTCTTAGGGCCTAAAAAACCCAACAAGTGGTTTTACGATGAATATTTTTTTGAATTTAAAGTTGGTTACAGATTTTTTTAGGCATCATTTTTACTTCAACTATAAATACGAAATTACCCAAATCGCATCATAGCAGAAATTTTCATTATGTTTTTTTGTGAGTTGATCTTTTTCTTATTATAGATATTAAACCAGAGAATTTGTTGATCAGTAATACTGGTTTGTTGAAGCTTTGTGATTTCGGTATGTATATACGAATTCTAGCTATGTAGTTTTGTATCTATGAGGACATTGAAAAATTCTAAAGTTTTCCATAGTAGGTTTTTCGAAATCTTAATATGCAGACGAGATTTCTTTAGTCTTGAAGATTTATTAATATCCATCCTTTCATTACTAATACCCCTAAGAGGGTGGTGAAAGTAATTAATTGTAAATGTTTGTACCTCGCTTATTAAACATTTAAAATGCATTTAAACCCAACTGGCGGATGGTTTGATTGCATTTCAGTTAGTCTTAGCCGGTATTATGTGTTGTCACAGTTTTATGAGCCATTTTTGACCAAAAAGTTTGATATTCTTTGGGATAAAATGCAACAAAAACCACCAAGTCTCCATGAATCATTTCAGTCCTCAAAATTAGAATGTAACTGATTGCGCTATTAATCTAAATAGGTCAACATTCAGCCGTTTGAATCCAGTAAACAAAGGAATGAATTGAATAAACAATATTTAGAAACAATATTAGTTAAATAAAAGAATATGAGATGAACTTGTTTCATACTTTCAGTGGTGATACATCCTTTGTTTAAAATTCAATAGGCTGTTAAATCAACTCGTTTGATTGGCTTACAATATACCTTAACCCTATTTGACCCGGGTAGGGGGCACAAAGTGTTAGAGAAAGTTGGACAAGGCCAAATTGGTTTAAATAAAGTCATCAAAATGGTTACCAAAATCAAAACTTAAAAATTAAAAAAACTTTATCTCCCACAACATTATTTCGAAAAAAGTACCCTAAGATCCTTAAATTTCAGCATTTTTTAACATATACGATGACGTCACAGCAGAATAGCAGCCATTTTGAAAATTATTTTTTCATGTAGTTGTAGATTTTATAGCAAGCTATATTCCTGCCAAGTTTCATTGCTCTATCTTATTTAGATCAGGATTTATGAAGGTCCCCCCGGATTTTGCAGGGGCCAAAAAGCCCGGGTCAAATAGGGTTAAGGGAAGAAATTTTCGTGGAATTTATTTTCTCGTTTGACCACATCAAAATAAGCGAGTTTCGCGGAATTAATTTTTGCGAATTCGGTCACTTTTGTGCACATATTTTATACTAACACGCGCGCAATACTTGCCAATTAATTAAAAGGAGCATTTACATTGAGATTTAAATTCAATATCTAAACAATATTCAGCAATATATTGCTGTTAATATAGTTAATTTATTGCTCTCGTCTATCACGTCCTTTAGATAATGATTCATTTCAAAGTTCCTTCAATAGGCGTTTAGAAAATCCCCAATTTAGAATATTTTTTTAACATGAAAAATCTTCACTAAAAGTCTTGATTAGAATCTACGACGGCAAAATTTTCCTGTCGTAAATCCTTCCCATTTGCCTTCATAAATGTCGCAGACTGCATTTATAACTGGTGGTCAAGTCCTTGCTAAAAAGCCTCAATTTTTCTCCAAAAGAAGACAAATTTTATTTTTGATAAGCAGCGAATTCTTTCTCTTAGGTTTTGCAAGAAGTATAACCGAATCTGGAACAGGTCAATACACAGATTATGTAGCAACAAGATGGTATCGCTCTCCAGAATTGCTTCTTGGGTGAGACTAACGATTTTGTGTAAAGTTTAAGATTTTAACTAGGTTTCTTTTCCCATATCCTGGGTGACTGAATGCTTGATCTCAGTATGGTAAAATTTTAAATCACCTTTAAAATTCATAATGGTTTAAAACGAAAGTTTTGACAATAAGATTATCATCTTTAAAAACCATTAAAATTGCTGTGTCAATATTATCTACTGTCATCAAGTAAAAGCCAGTATAGTTTATTGATATAATTATTCGATCTTTTCAAGTGGTGGCTACGGGAAAGCAGTTGATGTCTGGTCAATTGGTTGCATCCTTGGTGAACTCAGTGACGGTCAACCTGTATTTCCTGGTGAGAGTGAAATTGACCAGTTGTATGTCATACAAAAGCTTATCGGCCCTCTACCTCCTGCACAAATGCATCTCTTCAATATTAATCATCGTTTTCGTGGGTTGAAATTCCCAACAATAACAAGTCCTCTTACTTTGAAAAAACGGTATTCAGGTATTTTAAGCACAGACTTGTTAGATTTTATGGAGAAAGTATTACAATTGGAGCCTACGAAGAGGTTGACAATATCTCAATGTGTAGACCATTATGCTTTCCATGACGGGCAGAAGAAGAAGCAGTCTGTAACGTCACAAAATGATACCGGTAGCAGCTTGGAAGACGAATCAATACAAGATGAATGGATTTCGTCGCCCGATGAACAGTTTAGCATACGTAAGCATAAAGTTAGTTTAAATGAAGATAAGCTGAAATCCTCTTTACCAAGCACTCCAACTCAGAAGCCAAGTAAAAAACAGCATCAAGTCAAAGAAGCGCAAAACGTACCTAAAGATTATAGCTTCGCATTTCATAGCTCAAAGAAAGACGAAATGGAGGAGAGTTATCGTAACAATCCACCACATTCATTTAGTCGTGAACATTCATCAGTGGACGAAGATGGTTCGGACGGATTCGAGGGTTCTCATTCTCAGTATAAAGCAGATATTAAAGCAATGAATGCTTACAATTCATCAAAAAAGTCTAGAAAACACGCGAAAGAAAAGCATCACCATAAACACCAACAACAACAAAAACATTCAAAACCACAGGCTTCTTCGAACCAAACTACGTCACAATTATTTCAAAATCAATCACAGTTTTACATGAAAACAGACACATCTGGTGGCGGTACCAGTATCAATAACAATCTACCCACAGTTCCTAGCGTGAAAGCAATGAACTATCCAAAAGCAAGTGAAAAACAAAGAAAAACGAAAAAGGTAACTTGGGATGTATATTTGACTATCCTTTACCAGTGAAGATTTTTGAATTTTGAAGACCTGTGTCTTTTGTAAGATAAGGGGCTCTTCATGTGACAATCGAGGTCACTGTAAGGGTATAGGGGGTCGCAAAAATGTTTTTGAGGTAAAATGCGAGGCCTACTTTGAGGAAAAAGATAAGAAATTTAATTCAACAAAAAACGAGAATTCGGCCATGACGTTACTTTAACATCTCTTTGCCTATCTTTCTTCGAAAGATTTACAGCGGATGTTGTAACTTTTTTAAATTTTCTAAGATGTTTTGCTTTTATTTCAGAGTAAGAAGAGTGACGGTATGACAAGCGGTATTTTAAGCATGAAACAAAATGGTATGTTTGAAATTACCTTTCTTTTCTCCTTTTGATAAATTATTTTCGCAAATAGTAAGATTGACAATGGCCCATGTTCCTTTAAACTTTGCTACCGGGTGGGCCAAAAAAACGCATCTGTAACTCGAGAATTAGTATTTCACCAACCCGTTTTTACCAATTTTTTTTTTGAAAAGATGGTACAATAGTATATTGCTAAAACAGCTTGGAAATCTTGGAAACAGACAATGCTAATTAAAATGTTACTACTTTAAAAATAGAAGTGAAAACATGTTTGATTCCCGAGGTGGCTTTTCAAAAGTTACTCCCTTGCTCAACGCGGTGCTCAGAATGAATGGGGCTCGTTGAGTCTGCGTTGGCTACTAACTCCACCGTTTTATACTAGAAAAGTTTTATGCATACACAAATATACCATTGATCATTTGACTTTTTCTAGAAATGACAAGTAACAACGATTTCGGATCACGCCATTTACCGTCAAATTTTGATGACGGAATACCGGAAGTAATACATCAATCAACCTTATCTCCGAAAGTCGGGTATGTTTCGTTTCGTTGCATGTGAATTCTGATTGGTTACGGAGTTCGTTTTGGGTTACTTTTACTAGGAAAGCTCTGATTTCACAGCATCAAATCGAAGAGCTATTGAGCCAATGGTGTAATTGAAAACATAAAATCTAAATAACGATATTGTCAAATGGTAGTATGTAACTCATACTGTCAATGGGATTATTATAATTTGCAATAAATAGATAAGCCTTTCCTTTTGTGAAGTTATTCCTTTAGGGGAAGAAAAGGTTTTTTCTGTTTTTTAAATGAATGATCACTTAATTTCAGATGTATTTTCCTTTTGATCTAGTTTTGTGCTGTGTATCTTTTCTTTTGATATAAAATTTTTTTTATTCAACTTTGTATCCATCTACAAACTTAAATTTTCGCCTTTTCGCCTTACTCCGCCAAATTTCGTTTTTGGTAAATAATTTGTTCCCCTAAGCTGATTCTCTCTTGAAACGATTTGTATTTTAAACACTGTACTTCAACTATTTAGCCGTGAGAAAATGGCAGAAAACCAAATCATAGCTCGATATGAAAAAATCGATACGAATAAAAAACGGAGAAAAAGCAAACAGGTTTGTCATTTGCAAACAGTATATTGTTTTTTACTTGTTCTTGTTGGAATTTCGACTTTTGATTATTAAATATCAGGAATAATATATACTTAGAAAGGAATATTAAAGCGGTAATATCTTCAACATATAATAAAATGTTCGAAACATTCTACAGTAATATTACTTCAATATTTTATTACAATTTTAATACTGTACAACATGCAATTTCACATTTCGCATTTCATTAATTATTTCACAATAGAAAGATCAGTCGATGTTGAATGGACCGAAATCTCGACACAGACTGAATGAATTTTATGATAACCCAAGGTAAGTTACACTGCGCTGCCGTTCTTTACGTCGGTATTTGGCAATTGCTCTTTCGATGAATAAAAGTTTCGTTTTTCGAAAGTTTTATTCCTGTGAAGTTTATTCCCGTGAAATATTTCAAAGAAGGCTGATTTCCGCGATCAAATCGCTTTAAACAGTTAAAATTTGTTGCTTTTTCACAGCTTTGACTAATTTTTTCTTGCATTTTATTAAATCCTCAAAGTTTCTTCCCGAGAATTATCCTAGATTCGTTCAGCCGCGAAAGTCCGAAAGTACGTCAATCCCAAACTAAAATTCTAAAGAAAAGTGTTGCTAACTCCTTTACTATCAAGCATTTTGCTGGTAGTTTTGAATGATTCTTTGCTAAAAATTATCGCGATTGAAAAAGTTCAATATTTGCAAAAAGGAAAACGTAGAATTTGCGGAATTTACTTTCTCGATTTTGGGTAAATACCAGTAAATTAAATTCCGCAACTATTTATATCCGCTAAAAAGTTCTTCGCTTAAAAGTATAGAGATTTGACAACTTAGCTATTTCTGTTTGCCCTAAGCATACGCCATATTCCCTCAGCAGAGGGGATAATTAATATTTCTAATGGTTTAGACTTCTCCTTTTTCTTTCTTGTAGTGATTTTGGTGGACAAGACAAACATCTAGATCAGGTAGAAGTCAAACATAATTTTTTAATTCAAATATTACATCTTTCCGAGATTGGTTTTATCAAGTAAAGCCTCTTTTAGAACACGAATCTAAATTTTGGCAATTCGAAAATAATGAAGGTTATAATCTTGTTTTTCCTGAAGCTCCGTCAATGTTGTTTTATACTCTCTTCTTACTCAGTTTGTAGATTCACGACGAACAAAAATGAATTCGTTCGGTTACTATGGTACTGGTATTAACCAGTCAGAATCAAGAACGGGCGGAGAGAAGGTATGTTAGTTCTGTTTGTAAAGTCCACAAAAGTTAGAATATTTATAGCATTAAAACTCTTGTATAAGTAAGCTGAGCTTAATTATTAAAATTATTCTTAATTCCCAGTGACATAATTACTACAACTTAGGGGTGACAAAATTTCCTATCTGCTCATAGAAAATTTGTGTAAATCACTTCGTCTTCAACGAGAATTGCAGAGTTTCAAGTTTATGCAAAACAAGGAATCAATTTTTTTAAATCTTAATGTGTTTTTAGGATCCCCTTCATCAACGATTATCAATTAGTGAATTACGTTTGAACCCACTTAACCGAAAACCTTCCAAAGGCTACCTTGAACAGACCGGTACAAGTTCCAGAAGCACCAAAACTCCTGTCAACTTCCAAGGCAACGAGCAGCCTGGTCGAAATTTTTCAATGCATAATCCTTTAAGTCCTGGGCCAAGTGGTAGAAGAGGCTCCATCGAGAATTTCAACACGCACGAACAGATTTTCCATGCACCAGACACTTTACAGCCTGTCCGGCGGTTTACGAAATCACGGAACGATTCACGTCTAGATGAAACAGGTTTATTAGAGATGAAGCTTAATGCTTTATCGCCAGAATCGCTTCGTCCGACTCCCTCGTTTAAATCGAAAACAGACTTCGATAACAGTGATTATCGATACAAATCGTCATTCAAAGATGGTTTCCTGTAACCACAGTTACCTTATTCGATTTGACATGTTTCCATATTCACAACACATCAGTGGATCTTTCTTACAAAATTTCAAACAAATGTAGATCAAGCATATCTACTTTTAACTTTCAAACAGAGTTAATTTTTACGGTTTGATTTTTAAACAAAACAGTGTACATTTATTTATTTGGTTCTTACAAAATACAATTTAGAATATTCTTACAGTTTAGTGAACTACAACTATAGATTTGTTTACTTTATACATGGATGAAATTTCACGTCGATTAAGATGCCGTTTACATCCGAAATGAAATTCTCATGTAAACGGCATCTAAACTTCGCGATTCATTCAAAAAAACCTTGAAATTAAACCCACGCGAAATTTTATTTGTTTCTTCTTGAACCTCAGTCAGTGTCCCACATAACACATTTCAGGTAAATCGAATCAGATGCTCAAGAGCTTTTGAATTTCGTTATTTTCCAATTCTCAAAGGTTATTTTCACGGAATATATCTACAGTGTTCTCTTGATAAGTAGGATGGGTTTTGTCGGTCCCGTGACTTGAACTTCGCTCCAGTGGGAATTTACACAGGAAATTTCTCAGTAGTGACCATACGTTAGCAACATGCAAATACAATAGATTTTCTGAAGAGGGTCTTAAATCTTTGCATTTCAAGTTTATCATTAACAAAACGTTGCTTTACCCACTCAGCTCATGCACACTAAGTGTCGTTCTCGAGTTCGTAAAATATTTTGCTAAATGGAACTTTCTACTATAGTATTTCAAAATCCCACTACAAAGGAAACTCGGTTAACAGGGACATTCGCTAATAGAGTTACCAAGAATATACATGCAACTGCATGCGTTTTTCATTAACCTGTTTTCTGGGTTCTTTCAAGTCTAAAGTTACAATAATGTAATATAATCGATAGTTTTACGTCATCAGGGACTTCCATCCATAAGTTGGTTCTTCTGCCCCTCGGACGCACTAGCCGCTTCGGTTTGAAGCACTTAAACCTCGACATTAACGTCTTCACGATAACCTGCGAAATTAACAGTGAGAGGTCACTTCACCACGGATGTCCTCATGGCCGACTCGAATCCACAACCATCGACTGCTCCATGTTAATGAAATCAATAATGTATATCATAACTGATATGTATATTAAAATTGGCCTTTCGAAAGAATTTGTGTGAATTGATTTTCGCGTGGTTTCATGAATTGAAATGTTTTGCAAGGTTAATTTTCACGAAGGCCAAAAATTGCATTATTTCTTCGATTTCAATCCAAAAGTAGCCCAAAAGTGTTCTTTAGTACTCTACTCTTATTTGCCTGACGTTATTCCAACAATGGCTTTTATGAAGGTCGTAAGAGGTAAACGTTCTTTTATCATGATAGCTGCGATAAGCTGGAAATACTTCTATTTCTAAATGATAATTTTAGGAAAAGTGTCCCTGATCAAAGAGGGGTGGATGGGAAATATTTCAAATTTAAATAGACAGGGTCGTGTTGGAATAAACGTCTTGGGTGGATTTTTTCTCCAAAATTGATAAGCATTCCGGGACGTTTATTCTGGACTCGAAAGTACAAACCTAGTATTTCGGGAATCACGATATCATCAGATACAATACGAAAGTGTGAGACTGACCATCAAAATATGTCTTTTCACTTCTCCCCTTCTATCAATTTTGCTTAATCACCTGGATCTTGATATCGGAACAAAAACAGGAAGGCGGAGTTGTAGAATTGACCACAAAAAACCTTAAGTCCCCAAATTTTTTGCTCCTGTTTGTAGGTTTTGTCGTACAACGGGTAAATAAGTCAAACATTTTTGCAGGCAATAAAAATGCAAAATTTCATTATGTGTAGGCCTTTTAACCAAAATTTCGAATGTTTGTATTATTCAAATGCGTATTCAACGTACACTTTCATGTTGTAAACGAAACTCAATGTTGTTAAGTCTGGAGTGGAAGTCAGTAAATTAGAGGAAAAATTGAATATTTTAGGTCTCCCATACTAAATCACCCCTGTACGATACAAATTTTCGCGATTTTCGCGATTTCTATTGTTTTATAACAATGGCCTATTGTTTTAAACAATAGAAAATAAAAAAATCGCGAAATTACATCCACGCAAAATTTTCTCCACCTAAGGTATTAATTTTTACAGTATTACTACCACTGTACGATTATTCAGTACCCGAGAGTATTTCTTTAAAAATTCCTTATCTCCCTTATTCATTCCCACAAAATAAAGATATGGGGAATTTGCTCTCCACAGAATATCTTCTAATGAAAACAGCTTACGAAATATGCTTGTAATTTAACAATCACAAAAGTTTTTGGGGGTGCTGACCTTAGTGACGGACGAAATCGACCCTGTCAGTACCCTCTACCAGGGTCTTCTCACGCGGAGAAGCAATGTAAGTAGTAGTAGTTCGGAAATTTTCAATTTTGCCACGGGAGGGACTGATACAGTCTACCCTGCAGGGACTGCTAAGAGTGAAAAATTGTACACTATGAGGTACTTTTCTCGATAAATCTCCATTTAAACTTCAAAAAATATACTCTAAGAGGGACTTTTCACACAAAAACCCTACCTGGGACTGGTTTTTGCGCCTCACCCTGTGAGGGAGTGGAGGAGGTGAAAAAGAGTACCATGACCAGCCGGCACGTCGCCGAATCCGATTTTGTACTTTTATTTTTGTACATCATACTTTCAGGGCCTTGAAAAACTTTCACAAGAGAAGAAATTTTGGCGGAATTTGCGGTTTTCTTTAAAAACCAAACCACCAAAATTTCAAATATTCAAAATTAATTCTGCTAAATTGCGTCGAAATTGAAACTTTATAAACAAAGCTTAAATAAGTATCAGTGGCAAATTTTACCGAATCTTCTTTCTTTTTCAATGACTAACGACATTTTCAACTTTTGAATACGTTACTTCAAACTGTGTGTGAATGAGGCGAAACTGAAACTTTAGTCATTTTGAACGTTTTTTAATTCAGACAATTTCGGGAGACCCCTTGGTATTCAGGGTGGGGGCGGGGAACTGATAATGAACTGACTACAGTTACGCCCAAGGTTTATCAGTTCTTGAGAGGGAATTACTGAAGAAATATTAATATTACTAAGTCGGGAAGGAAATTAATAGTTTTCTGAGTTTTTGGTGAAATACTGCAAGTTGGAATTTGCTAAGTACAGTTTTCGTGATACTCAAAATTAAGATTTTCACTACGATAAATAATTACGAAATTCAAGATCATCATTATTATGAGTTATGTAACTGCGCATATCAGTTAAGACCACGGAATTGATCTCCCTCCTTGAAAGTGTGGAAGAGCAGACTGCTAAATAAGCAACCATTCGAATTCTCCAATTCTACATTAGCGAGTTTTAGCAAGGATGGAAGGGAAGAGGAAGTTTTAGCAAAGTTTTAGAAAGGACGCCAACGTCATTTAGAACGACATTATCAAAGAAAAGGCTCACTAGGTTCACTCTAATCTTACATGGGAAGCATTTTTGACAGCAACGATATTTTCAAGGTTATGGTGAGGGCAATTACGATTAATTGCATCATTAAATTGCCGTTGCAAACCTTAAAGACGACATCATAAAGCTTGAAATAAAGTCGTATTGGCAACAGCAACGTCGTTCTCTCTGACAGTTCATTTTTATTTGGCACTTTTTGGTAAAAGAAGTTCGTTATACTCACATTTACAGAATACCAATGCAAGACCATATTGGTACTGCATTCATAAAAAAATTATATTTCACTCCAAAACGTTAAAATGTCTGCTACAACTCCATATTGTTATCTTAACTTAAGGCAGTATTGCAACTTGAAGAAATATAATACAAACTAAAAACAAACATATATACATGACAATTTTCGAAATATTTATATTAAACTAGTACCAAAAATACGGTACGTTATGGAAGTGTTATTAGCCCCTCCAATAAATGACATCACACAGAGTTCAATCCATGGTAAATGTCGAACACTTTCCAAGTTCTTCGGGTCATTCTTCGCATCTAAA
The DNA here is from genome assembly GCA_032270445.1 of Darlingtonia californica. Classification (NCBI taxonomy): domain Eukaryota; kingdom Viridiplantae; phylum Streptophyta; class Magnoliopsida; order Ericales; family Sarraceniaceae; genus Darlingtonia; species Darlingtonia californica. The sequence goes on from JAUBWS010135294.1 coordinate 13,883, forward strand.
ACCTTTTCAAATTTTATCCTTACGTTCTCCATTAGTGCATTATCACTCAATAAAGTCTCCGGTGAAATGTTGTTTAGAAAGTACTCCGCCTCATTTCCAAAAGCCTCGACTTCAATCAATCCGGTGTCATCTTCAATTAGCATTTCAAAGAAATATTGTGTCACTAGCTCCGAATCCGGACAATTTGGACAGTAATCGCAAAAATTTTGAGGAAATATTTCATTACAATCGTTACATAATTTGATAACAAAATCTTTTGTGTTTGTTGGTTTCAATGCTAAAAGCTTTCCTCTAATTCTATGTTTATTAGGTACTGTTTGCTTTAGTACTATTGCTATGGGTACAAAAGGCTGTGAAGGGTAGTTTGTTGTTGTTAGGGAGTCTTGTAATGATCGAGCAGCGGTATTAGTGGGAACAGTTTTACTTTTTTCATATTCCGCCTTTAACCCTTGAATTCTTGATTTGATTTCGCTGACTTTTTTGTTTTTATTTTCATCAGTGATATACACACCCCTATTGAACGATCTTCCCGAATGAACGATTAATTCAGCCCATCCTTTGCTACCCTCAACCTAAAGTAAATAGAACATAACAAACCTAAATATCTTTCATATAAAGTACAATTTTTCTAGAATTATACACAGTGCAGTTTGTACTTAAAGTTTCATGTCTCGTGGTAATCTCCAGCAAAGGGTAATTAGTATGACTGAAACATTACTTGTGGTTTGTGTCTTGAACAATAGCGGTTTTTTATGAAGTAGAGATTCTCGGTTCAGATCGCTATAACAAATTCATTATATACTTATTCCATAACGCTTGTTTAGAAACTAACTTGTAAGATCCAACCTTTGGATCAAAAGCAGTTACAAATGACCACCAGAGATCAAAAGTTCCAGGTTTTAGTAAAGCTAACTTTGAGGAGAGGGGGCGATAATGCAAAGGCGAGGTGTATGTTAGATTCAGCTCATCATATAAAATAATATTGGCGGGCTTGAAGGATTGCGTGCACACTCGTGTCCGTGTATGTACCTTGCACGCAAAAGCTATTTGACATGCATGATAAAACGTGTACGTAAAATTTCCTTCCAAAACTTTTGGATATCTGTATAATATTGTTTATAAAAAATAATTCAAAGTGAAATAACACCTGAAGAACTATCTGAGCTTTACAGACAAGTTTTTGAACTCAATAATGCACACGGTAGCTTCGTGGACTTAAGGGATTAAATTTTGCGATCATAAATTGTTGTAGAATAAAAAATCGCGGAACTTGATCCGCAAAATACAATAACGATGAGTCAATCGCAAAAATAAATTCCACATATTATTTAATTTTCATATGTTAAAACGCTAAATACGAAATACAATATATATCAATATACTACTGCACATCAGTCAACCTCTGTATCACTCACTTCAGGCCTCTACGAATTTATGACATTTTTTGAAGGCATTTTTATGACAATTTATGACATTTATGAAATTTACCAGAAAGTTATGATCTTTTATGGCAAACAAAATTTTTTTTAGTTCCGTGCAGAGAAAGATTTTTCAACTCTCCTTGTGTGCAACCTGGGTTTATCAGCTAACATTTAATGATAGCCTAGTTGGATTTAAAATGAAAAGCAGGATTCACACAAAATGTGAATGCATGGAGTGATTTTTATGACTTAGAAGTGTAAAATGGTATATGGCTACGAAAGTACACTTAATAACTTTGTCTTTTTCACTTTGTTTTACAGTCTTCGTAAAAGAAACTATTATTAAATATTATAAATTAAAATCTGTACAAGTAAAAATTGTTTTTGTTATATTTTTGGTACTTTTAATATATTAAGTCAAAAAAGCCAAATTTGGATGGGAGAATATACAACAAACACAACGAAACAAAATGCTTGGGAAAAATGATGCAGTATCGCGTAGAATTTTTTTGAAATTTAACCTCTCCTGGATTGGCTAAAATCAACTCTTCTGATGGCAATTTTAGGTACAAGATTGTTCCATGAATATGGTAGTTATAATTTTGAAACAGAGATATTAATATTGAGTATTTATAGCTCGCAGAAACCCCAAAACAGAAGAAATGAAATTTTATTTGAAATTTTATCTTTTATCAGACGTATGCTTAAAAGTTCAAAACTAGCCATAAAAAAGGGTTATACTAAACCGTTTCTGTGAAAAGCAAGCAAAGGTGTATATTCAAAGTGCTTGGACCGATAAAAATACGGGGAAGGACAAACAGCGATTTGGTCCCATGTACATTCACTTCAAAGAACATTGTCTCAAAGCATTCAGTGAGATTTTCTATGCCCCTGGTGAACGATTTAACTTCAGCATAATAAAAATTGATGACAAATCAAAGAAAACTTTGGAAAAAGAAGACTAATTTTTTGACTGAATTAGGAATTAAGACTATGTGTATGTATTCAAAAATTGTACCTCTAACAATATTTTCAAAGGATTTAATATCAAACGTTTTTTCAACGTCCAACTAAAAATCAAATCAAAATCTCAGAACCGGCTTTTCACATTTTTCATTTAGCTTGCCTTTTTGAAGTTTTTATTCATTGATTGTGTTTTTCTGTGACCTTAGCCATTCTTCTGTTCAAGGATACTACAACTTCATGGTATATGGTACATTTTTATGTAAATCTATTATCACGATTTTAGTGACCATACTTTATTTTTTATTATCTTGTGTTTTTTTGGTTCCTTAAAAACCAATAGTTGTTATATATTTAACGTAATTTAATAATATAAAAATATTTGTGTTGTTCCAAGCAATTTAAGGTGAGTGGAGGTGGGTGGCAGGTGGATGGATGTGTGTAGAAGGTGGGTGGAGGTGAGTGGGAGGTAGGTGGAGGTGAGTAGAAGGTGGGTGGAGCTGAGTGGAGGTGGGTGAACGGTATAGTATAACCCCCATAAAAAATGTTTTCAAGGAGATTCAAGGAGGTTTCTTCTTGACATAAGCAACATTAAATCGTTCTCCAAGGAGAGAGTAAAAAATTGTACATATAAAGAGGGTTTTAGACAAAAAGGGGGAAGTATGTTATGAAAGGGGTTTGATACTTAAAAAATGAAAAGTTTTTGAAATTGTTGAAAACAAAATGACAAAGTTTGCAGTCTTTGTTATTCATGTAGTGGCTAAATTTTGAGTTCCAATTAACAATAACAATTTTCCGAACTGAAGTCTATCAAAAAGACATGAAAATTAACAATTTTTATCAGTTTAAAAGTGCTAACCTTCAGTTATTTGCCTTTTTAAATGACATTATGTTTAAAATTAGTTATATCCAATTCATTTTTTTGCCGCTTTAGTTTGAAATTTTACAGATGGTACCACTACAATTTGAAAGGAGGTAGTGGATAGAAAGGAGATCAAGTTTCATTTGAAAGGAGGAGGGGGGGGGGGGTAGCAGCCGAATAAGCGAGGTCCCAATTTCTGTTAGCACTTATCAAAAAGAGCAATCAAATAATAACTCCTTAATAATAACGGTGTAAAGGAGAATGGAATGTTACCTAAAAATTGAGAAACAAAAATGAATAAAAACGGAAATTTATGAAATAACTTACTTCTTCAAGATTCAAAGTATCTTTCAGACTTTTGGAGAAGTCAGTGTCGACAACCGCTTTAACATGAAGATTTGATATCACAATTAAATCACCAACTTTAAGGCTGTCTAATATTGTAACATGTTCATCAAATAATGAAATGTCGTAACTGTAGTTCTTTGTTGAATTTACCAAATCCTTGTCACACCATGTCATGGGTGAATCTTGATCAAGTTGGTGAGTTTGACGGAAGGAAGAAAAACTGACTTTAGTACCATCACTCACGTTCAAAACACAATGATTTGGATCGGCTTCAAATTTGTATATCCCAATAACTTGAACAACACAGTTGATAAATGTATTACATTGAAAATCTTTCAATAGTGTCATTTCTGTTGAACTCTCATCAACACCACCTAGTTTGTCAAATAAGTCTTTTAGTTCTTTAACTCTCGCTTTATCTGTTGAAGTTTGAGTATAATTAGGATGAGATGATAGCGGTTTTGTAATGTCATTCTTTTGAAAGACAATCCTGGAGGGAGAAAAACCATAAATTTGTCAATGGTCATAAAAGTTGTTGCGAGCATAATATCACGAAAACTAATTTTGCAAATGAGGTTTTTTATTTTGTAGAGATAAGCTTTTTTATGATTCAACGGAATACATGTTTGCAATTGGTAGTTTTTATTTGATTTAGCTTTCAATTTAAGGCAGGAGAAAATTCCTTATTTTCTGGTATCGTAATTTGGATTTTTAACACACTTGAGAAAAAGCAGTATTCTTTTAACGTTGACAGCTTTCAGGTAAAACTGCTCAAAGAAAAATAATTTTTCAAAAAATGATGTTATATTCAGTGTTCTCTTCTGTTCACAAGATGAGCTTCATTTTATGATGAAAATTATTAGAACATCATAACAAACAGAAAGAAGAAAATCTTAAATAGTGCTGGATCAAACAAATTGAGAATCATAAGAATTATTTAGACATACCACGAAGATGATTTTTTATTAGCTTGTAATTGCAGACGTCCATTGAAATACTTGATAAAAACACGATGGAACCTGATGATATCACCAACATTTTCCACTTGTGGCAGTTTGTCAATACTGTCACCAAAAAGATTGCAGCGTAAAGCTTTCTCTAAGTTGTCTGCAATTGACTCGTCAAATATTGTGCAAATAGAATTATATTGTCCGATGGATGTTTTGATAGGCTCTCTGTAATATTTAACAATGCCATAAATATTAATATCTCTGTCTCCTTCTTTCAAATCTGACAGTTTAGTGTATTTGTAGTTTGTATTTGCCATCTAGAAAATGAACATTAAAAATCAAAAGTGCTGAAAACAATAACTTTCTTAGGCAGTTTCAGGTCATAATTAGTAACTTATTTAAAAACTACCATGCAGGATGCATTTTATTTGCTTTTACAATAGTCATGCTTGAGCTTTTATTTCATAATAAAATGAGATATATTAGGGTGGTTTGAGGTTCAATATTCATAAAAATTTCTAGTTTGGAGTTAATTTAAAAATGGTACTGAAATCACTTCTCAAACACTCCAGTAAAATCTGAAAGATGCCCATTTACAGAACCATTAATAAAGGAAAGAAAAAGAAAAGAATAGAAGCAAATTGAGAATCAAACAGAAAACGTTTGCTTGAAATAATAAGGAAAGAAAAAAAAGGCTGCATGTCCTGATTTGCTCATGTCAAAGTCTGAAGCGTTTGGTTTAATAGGTATATACAACTGAAAATCAAGCTATAGTGGCCTTTTATCCGACTCTGATTGAGTTATAAATGCCCATACTTTTGAAAGATTGTTGTCAGTTGTTGTCTCTTAGGTTAATAAAGTGACTGCACCGCACCAAAATAGTTTAAGAGAAAAAAAAGCTGATTTACCCATAAATAATCAAAGTCTATCTTGTGTTTTGGATGCTGGTTAAAAAAATAATAATAGGCCAAGCATTTAGAGAGGGGGACACCATGTTACTTTAACCTTTAGACTCTGCTTACTTTCTAAGCGGTGACCCTAAGTGCGCAAGGTTTTTTGCAAAAATTGCAGTTTTAGGAAAACACTAAGATCTCAGGAACTAAAAGAGCTATGTCAGTCAAACAGTGCTTTTTGGATGGGCAAAATGATCCTCTATAAAATAAAACAAAACTGAAACACCATACTTATAATGATAAAATACTATGAAGGCATAAAACTAACCAAAATTTTAATAAATTTCAAAAAATGAAAAACTTTTTAGGCAAAATTGTTCAAAATTAGAAAAGAGTGGTTAGAAATCACAAGTTTAGAAAACGCTTTCAATCAGACACTCTCACATGTATGAAGATACAGATTATACAGTATAAAAGAATTTTGACAGAAAATTCATTTCTCAAGAAAATTTGGTATTGAAAGAAGGCAAAAACCTTTTCTTGCGAAATCAAAGTAAATTACAAGTTCTTCTTGTATTGTTTCAAATGCATATTTCCCCACTCAAAAACTTGACCAAAATAAACAAAAAAAAAGTTAACAATAAAATAATTAATCAAACAAATCATCCAATTCTGATGCAGCAGAAGAGTCTGAGTATTTGGGTTCGACAATGTATTTACGGGTATCGTAAATTTCAAAGCATGGAGTAACACAAAATGCAACATTACATGATCTACATTCATAAATTACTTCTTTTCTTACATTCATCAAGTTGCCCCATCTTCTGAATTGATGGTTGTATGACGCGGCTAAGGACATATTATAATCTTTTATTGCATCAGGTTTGATAACTTCTTCTTCGCTGCGGTAATCAATTTTACCTGTTCCCACTATCTCACCATGGCATGTTGAAATCATTGAGACAATCTTTTTCTTTTTCGTTTCATAGCAATCCTTCCAGCGCATTATCATCAGAATCTTTTTGTGAAACTGGATCATTGTTGGTTTTTCTGAGCCCTTTTGTGGCTTCCAGTTCCAGAAATCCAATAGAAGGCCTGTGTTTTTCAAGATTTTCCTGAGCATCCCAAAGCAGTTGGTTTCCCTTTCAATGAGGGCCATCAGGAGGTGTGGCTCAGTGTACGTGATGTCTAGTGTAACACAATGCCCTTTGTAGTACAGGCCTTTCATCAAAGATAGGACAACTTTGGAAACCGCTTGGATCAGATTCAAATTGTTTGGGTAGGGTGACACCAGGACCAGTGTACTGCATCCCAGCACCAGTGTATACGATGAAGTTATACAAATAAGCTGACAAGCATTCACAGAGCATGTACACTTTAACCCCATATCTATCTTGTTTATATGGGATGTACACCCTAAACTTCAACCGCCCTTTCCAGAGCGAGAAGTATTCGTTTACAGCTACATTTCTCTCAGGTGCATAGATCATCTGGAAACATTCAAAAAGATAATTTAGAAGCGCTGAAAGTTTGTGCAATGGATTGTCAATATCCTGATTTTGAGGGTCTGAAAAGTGTATCATTTTTCTGATCTGTTCGAACCTCTCCCGCCTCATAAGCCAGCTGAATATTGGGGGAGAAAAAAACTACCTTTAGACCAAAACATATATACATTAGGTTTATTTACAATTCCCATAATACTTATGACCGCAATATATGTCCACATATGTGGCTTTTTCCATATCTCTACCACGACGAATATGTATGTCTCTTCTACCCTAGTAGACACATATACCTCTTCGCCCCAGACATGTACACCTCTTCCACCCCGGACACGTATACCTCTTCCACCCTGAGCACCTTGGTTGCCTTGAGTACATATTCACCTTCTAGGAGGCAAGGAGTCATATTCAAATTCACTGCCGTTGTTATATCTGGTGTTTTTGCTGAAAGTCTCCGCCCACCTCCCCAATCACCTCCTCTTGAACATTTTAAAGGACGTCCAACTGGTTTCTCATAGTTTATCAATGCTTCAACTTTGTGCCCATGTGGTATCAATGCTTTCGTTGGCGACAATGGTGTGGGAAATATTGTTTTTTTTTTATTTCTGGAGCTAGAGATAAGTGTTTCAAAATTGGTTCAGTAAAGCCAAGTTAATAGATTACTGGAACTTTAGCTACGGCTACGCAGAGAAAAGTTCCGGTACTGTAACTGCTCTAGCTACAGAGCTAAAAGTTCAGTTACTGGAACACTAGCCACTTTGTTGATGTTCTGATATTTTTAAGTGGCTGTAACAGGGTTCACACAGCTTTATTAAATTGAATTTCCCTGACAAAACCTTAAAGACCCTTTTTTTTCCTGACTTTTTTGTTGTATTTTCATATGATTTTTCCTGACATTTAGTAAAAAAACGTATATTTTTCCTGACATATAAAAGTTACAAATAACATAAATTAC
>JAUBWS010135405.1:9529-21766 GCA_032270445.1 Darlingtonia californica
AATAGCTGCCCACTTCTGATGGCAAACTAACAATAGTTTTTTGTGCTTAACTCTTTTGGAGAAGATTGCAGGTTTATTTTTGTGATATATTTCTTTATTATTGAATGTGTACAATGTATGTTTGGTCTGGGCAATTTGTTTTTCAACAAACCTTTTTCCAAATTCTTGTTTGAAAATTTTTTAAATTCTTCAGAAACTTTTAACTGAAGTTTGAATATGAATAGGATTATTTTATAATCCCGAGTCCCACATTTTCTCGAGATGAAGAATTGAAACCTTAGGATTCAAATAGCTACGCCTGTTTTCTACCTTGTACTGTTCATAATTAATATCAATTGTGGATTCAATTAAATGAGATTAAGATTCATAGAAATTTTTACAGCCGAAGTACTACCTTCCGTTGGTTCCGTAGATCATACCTGGTTTTTAAATAACATTGTGACAACAACAACTCATCAAGAAACTCGATCCGTTACCTTTTCGGAAATCTGTTGATTCGTTACAATATAAATGTAATATGCACTTTGTTCCATGGATATGGCTGAGGATGGTGTTTACACCGAAACCGGGGCTCCGTTGGGCGTATGCCTCTTCCCAAATGTACACGACTTAACAATTACCACAAAGTTAGCGGGTTTGGAGAATGGGCTCCGTCTGCATTAATTCGATGACATTCCATTGGCTCGTAGGATTCAGGTATGCAATTGAGCGGTGCCGCTCCCCTCGTCTACTACGAATTAGTGTAATGACATCGGATCGATAGCGCAGTCGGTAGAGCAATCGCCCGTCAAGCGAGAGGTCGTGGGTTCAATCCCTACTCGATCCGTTACCTTTGTGGAAATTGGAAAGTCACATTAGTGCAGGGTCTGTTGATTCATTACACAACATATATGTAATACGCACTTGTTTCCATGAATCAAGAAACTAATAGAAAAGTTAACAATGATTACATCTCTTGGGGTAAGGCAAGGCAAAATCATTGATTTATTTTTTCCAAAAGTTAAAGTATGATTGGGCTTTAAAGAAGATGTTTTGTATAACAAGGAATTAGAGTATACAAATATATTTACAAAGTTTACAAGAGCTATCTTATATAAATTGTGTTACAAATCATTACAAAATAAATTAATACTAAGTACTAGTATATAAAAAAGTTTAAAAATTTAATGTAAATGGGTCATGTTTCACAATTTTTGGACTTGGCTCACCCAATGTTTGACTTTCGGTTTTGTCCGACTTTCGTTTGCGGCTTTTCTCTTTATATTGGTCAACTGTTATGTAGGTTTTCACTACAGCATCTGTTTTGCTTTCTTCTTTTGTACCACCTGCAGATTCCGTAACGTCCATATCTAAGTTCGATGCTGATGGTTGTTGGTCAAAGATTTCGAACAATCCAAGTGGATCACGTGGTGTGAATCGTGGATCGGGGTGGGGCCAAGGCCAAGGGCAAATGTAATCACCTTTTGCTAGCGGAATGTTCTTTTGTTGTCTGCGTCTAAATGTGGAGTTATTTCTTCTGTGCGCTGTGCGATGGCCAGAGTTTCTACCAGGATTATCTTGACCTGCGTTGAACGAAGTTAGCTTTGCTTGACCTGTATTATTCCGATTTCCGTTTTGACCTGCAGCAAAAGACACTTTTTCAGGGACAGAAACCGTTGGTTTTGATTTTCCATCGTTTTTTGATCTGCTGGCCTCATCTGTTGAAGAGGGTTCTTTGATTTTTCTGTCTGAAGATTGCATGCTGTTATCGGATGCATTTTCGGTTACTGTCGAGTCACCGATCACTTTATCTTGCATTTCAGTTTTCGTGATTGGGAGATCTCCCCGTTTTCCAAGCTTGACCAAATCTGGCGGTGCTTTCATTTTGCGTTTTCGTGGTTTTGGCTGTTCTTTGACGTTGATAAGTTTGTCGGCCTTATTGGACGGCTGACCGTATTTTCTTGAAGTTATGTAATACCTTGGACGTTGATTCTTTGGTTCGCGTGGTAAGAAAAGACTTCCAAAATCTTCTGAGCACGATTTCTTTTGATTGTAATAAGGCTTGTATCTTCTACTTTGACATTCGCCAACTAACTTTTCAACTGACGTCGCCAACACTGCATTGTCTTCTTCGACATCACTATCGCTGACCAGTGGCAAGAACTTGTCTTCTACATCTTCGCTTTGGTGGCAGTCTTCAAAGTTCCGTTCGAAATAATCCACGAGTTCGTCTATTGATTCGAACGTTATAACATCGCTGTTTAATTCCGTGTTCGTAGGTTTTTCTTCAATACATTCGACTGTTTGTTGACAATAAGGTGACGATACTGTTGATAAAAACTCTTCAGTCATATTTCGAATGCCATGGATTTCAATGCTTGTTGATTTACAAAGGTCACCATTTTGCATCCGACGAGTATCAGCTTCTTTCCAAGAAAATACAGGGACGACTTGCGCACTCTCGATCTTTTCGAAAGCACTACATCTCAATTGTTTTAGATCTTGTCCATTTTCTAGTTGCCGATTCGGGATTTCTTCATTCCGATTAGGTGTTTGTAGAGATAAACTAGTCTCGATACCTTTTTCATCAGGTTTTCGGATAACAAAACTACCACTTAGTAATTTTCGGATGATTATTGACTCAACTTTTTTCATTTCGTCACGATCAAAGGTTGATGTGACTTTTATAATCGACTTTTTACGTGAAATCGATTTTTCACCATAAACTATCAAATTCGAAACACCATGTTTTGCTTCTACGCCGATGATTGTAGAATTTGAAGCCATAATCTTCGATATTTCTTTTTTCTAAATTCTCAATTGTATGATATGTCTGAACAATACAACTGCTTGTTCAAATATGAACTTTTAAGTAAAAAAGTGACGTCAAATACAAATTAAAGCTTGTGACGTCATGAACATCCAACATAAAATTAAACGTTGTTTCGCCATTTTTTAATTTTTGAAACAGTAATTTTATTCACTTTTCAAAAGGAAGAAATTTTCGCGGGAAGAAAGATTTGCGTTTTTGCGATTTTTGGCTTTTTCGCTTAAGTTTCTTCCGCAAAATTTTCAAAACTAGTCATCCGCGAGTGAATACTTGCGTTCTGCACTAAAATCGTTTGTCTAGGGTCCATTATTTTATAAGCTCAGAAGTTACCTCCAATCCAGAAGCCTCAGAACATCTGATAAAACATAAAGAAATGTCTTTCCAAGAACTATGCAGAAAACTCAGAACTCATCTAGAATTCGCTGGAGAGGGTGACCATTATGAATTTATGTCAATTTTTTTTGCCTAGTCGGCGTTTGGCTTTAGAATTTTCTGCCGTGAACGACACTTCCTTACTTTGCATAATCGTAACGAGAAAAGATTTTCCGTTGAAAAACTGTTCTGTTAAATATATAGAAAGAGTTATCCTGAAATTCGTCTGATTGCAGACCTCACCACACGCGATAAGCTAAGTGTTAAGCAAAAAACTTGCGCTATGGGCTTTAAAACCCGGCAGTATTAGAGTCTTCTTCATCAATTCTGTAAATGTTAATCTCAATTGTCGACCAAAAGAATGACAGTTTCCAAAAGAACATTAAATTGTGGGCTTATTCTTTAACCTTCTGTATGCAGAAAGTTACCAAACGAATGGCCCCTGATTGTGTAGAGTTCTCCCTTTCAAAGTGGTTCAATTTTCACCCGGTCTAAAATCACATGAACAAAACTTATCTTATTAAGGTACTACAATGAAAAGCTAAATCGGTCTAGTCTTTACTAGTATAATTTCATCAATTTGTAGCAAAAGATGTTTATGGCATTTTTGCAAAAATTTTCATGAAATAATTAGCGAGCTCCGATGAAAATTTTAGTACTTCCATTTAATTAGTTCATTAGTAGCGCGCCGTTCTATTCCAAGATAGCCTCATCTCATTACTTAAACAAACTCCTAAATATCCGTATCAGTATCCAATAACACGACCCAAATGAAAGTCATTGATAGTTACGAGAAAATTCAGTTTCCATTGGAGTGTGTTTACCTTACGTTTGAGGACAAGTCTCCCGTAGTAAAGTCTAAAAAATGTGAAAGAATGAATCATCTAGAGAAATTTGTCTCGATTTTTCAAAGAAATTTAAGACACTTTACTACGGAAAACTTTTATGGTCCTCAAACGCAAGATAAACTGTATGATTGATATTCCAAGTGGGAGCGTTGCTGGTTACTTTTTGATGGAACATTTTTTTGGCAAGCTAATACTTTGTCCAACTCCAACAGAAAATCCCCATAAATACCACCACGGAAATGACCGTTTTTGGGTCTTTTGAGGGATTCGAATCTTTATCAATGAAGAGGAATTTAAAAAATTCTAACTTCAGTTACCAAAAAACTTTGACTGCTCCATTACAAATTGCGTAAAAAGTAGATAGTGCATTTTTGAAATTTGAATCATATTAAAAGAGGGGGGGGGGGAGATATACTCGAAGTGACTAGTAGTCGGGGGTGCCACAGTCTATCATTATTTCGCAGACTAATTGTTTTATAAGGAATGATCAGTTTTGGTAAAAAGCTTTGGTCGACCTAAATGGTCCTTCTCACTAGTCAAATTTTGGGTATTTGAAATACTGATTGATCCAAAATACCAAAACATTAATGAAAATAAAGGATATTTGATACTCAAAAACAAAGACCGAAAAAAATTAAGTAATGAAAAAATAATAAGGTCCGGGTGGTTTTAAAGATTAATAAGCGTCCCACCAATCAGTGAATCAATAAAAAAACTACCAACTATTTTGCGACATGATTATAACATAAAATGTATTTCACAGGATGTTTCGTTATACATGAAAATACAACCGACGAATTTTTGTAAAAAAATAAGTTGACACTATGTCGCTAATATTGTGTCAATACCTTTTCGCTATGAACGCCACAATTTACTTGAAGGTTCGTTACAAAATGGAAATAAAGTAAAATAAATTATCCATATTAGATCTCTTTCGTGGATTTAAAAGTCCATTCTCAATCCCTGGTGTTTTTCGTCGTATTTTGAGTAGTTGGGATGCAAAAGTTGCACTGGGATTGAAAGGTTAACCCTATCTAGGAATGATTCACCTCCCCCCTGCCCCGCCCCCTGATAAAAATATTTTATTAATGTTGTTGACAGAAATTTAATGACGTCATCAAAATTATGTATTTTGTTCGAAGAATTAGTTAAGGAAATCCTAGTTATAAGAACTTTTAGCGAATCTTGAAAAATTTTGCAAGATTTATTTTTGCAACAGCAACCCAAATTCGCAAAAATGAATACCGCAATAATTAATACACGTAAGGTAGTTCATAATCTGATCGCAGACCTTCGCGCGTAGCGAGTCTGCGATCAGACAAAGTAGTCTACTGTGTTCTTGTGTTATTCCTTCTTCAGAGACAGAGACAGGTCCTGGTTATTTTAAGAGCGTAAGTTTTTGTGGGCATAAATTATTATGGCATCACAAAATTATAGATTTTGCAGAAGCTAATTTTAGCGATATGAGCAAAACCGCAAAAATTAATTCTGCAAAATTTAATGTCGAAATTATTAATAACCGCAAAATATTATATGACCTTAAAGTAGTATATCCTGAATTATAGTGTAAAGAGAACCCATTAAAACCCATCAAAATCCTTTTGCGAATTCGATTCGAGGCTATAACTTATATTCACAACTAAAAATTTCCAAATAAAAAGCAATAATTTTACAATAAATCTAGCATGATAAAAAATAAAAACATACCTCATAAAATGAACAATAAAAATTGGATCAATATTAAAATCAAACAAAAAATTGTACGAGTACTCTAAATTTCAAAAAGTGTTTTACTTCCATCCTCGTTGATTTTGTTGAAAAAGTGTCTGATAAGTACAAGATCGCAGCAAATGGTCTTGAAAATTGGAAAAACAAAATTTTGGAAAAAGTGAGTGAAAAAATTCGTTCGTTAAAGCAGAAAACCAAATCTCATCCTATAAAAGCAGTGCTTAAAGGTCCTCAAATCGTTATATACCAATTTTTGTTTTGTCCATTGAGGTGTATTGTTTTCCGTGCTCGTTTGTATTTGTCATTATTTTTTAATGATTCCTATCTAATAACTGAGGCAAAAGAGTTTAGCACTCTTATTACTATTTATATATTTACAAGATTGTTTAAAAAATAAAATAAAATTCAGGCGCATGCGCAAATATGTCATCATATATTATGCCAAGGATTGCGGGATACAACTTCTATTGAATCTGAAAATGAGACATATACGAAAATTAGGTTTAGGAAAAAACAATACACGCTTTTATTTGTAACAGAAAACATTTTTAGAGCAAAGGCTCAATTTTCTTAGCCAATCACTTAAAATGAGGCTGAAATTTTATTAAATTTCACGTATTTTGAGGCTGGGATTTTCTAGAAGATATGTAGCGCCCAGATAATAAAGTTTATAAGCCGTTTGGTACCTGGTAATAAAAATAAAGTAAATAGGGTTATTTATGGTTATTTATACGGCCAAATCATCGTTTTTAGAAAGACTTCCTTCCTTTGCAATGTAGCATCTTCATTGACGTCGGTCGCTACAGGAAAAGAGCGACCGTGATCGTGATCGTGATCGAAATAAACCAATAAAAACGCCAGATAAAAAGAAGACTTTAACGCCAGTATTGTGTATTACAAGAATTACTAGTACTTTAATCGGAGAAAACAATGGGAGAGAAAATTTCTCGAGGTCAAAAACTCGCGAAATTTTTTGGATTAATTTCCGCGAATTGGCATTCCAACAATTTTGCGTGGATTAATTTTCGCCATTAATATTTTGGGAGATTAATTTTTGCGAAAAAGGCCACAAATCGCGAATGTAACGAAAATTTCTCTCGCATGGTTTTCTCCGACTAAAGTAATTGATTATAACGCAAGAAAGTGAAAGAAAGTGAACATACCGACTATAGACATGTCTTCAGTCAGTTGTGTCTTTTTCGTGCTAAAAGAAGTAAAACATTAGAAAACTTTGTGAAACGATAAACTTTATTTAAATACACGACCATCGGTCATGAAACGAATGACAAAAGGAGCTAAAACAATAAGACTCCTTGGAAGGTATAGGGAAGGTCAACAGTCTAGTCAATATTCGGAGTTGATGGGTGGCTACCTCTAATTTTATTGACACAAGGTAAGTGATAGACGAAGCAAAGCGCTTGCTTACTTCAATTAAGTCTCGACGTAATATTTCCTTGGTTGTCTTGGTAACAGAAGAATAAAACTCATGGATGAATAGGACTCAAGTTTTAACTTACGAGTCTTTTTTCTTGGTATGATGTGGATTGTAATCAAAAGCTTCCTAAAAACAAAAAACTTTCTATTAATAATCACAGACGGAAAAAATATGGAAAGTTTCTTATTGCTTAGCTAACGAAATGACGCAATAACGTGCTAAATTTGCCGCCATTTTCGTCAACGTCTCACACATGTGTTAATAGCGAGGTTAAGCAAACCAAAATCTAAGACGTAAAACGTTGCGCAGCCATTCTGGAAATAAGCATGCTAAGCAACTTTCAGCAGCACAACCGATCAGTGTCTAGGTTCGGCTGCCGGTACGTCGTAGATTTTGGTTTGCTTAACCTCGCTAATCATGATAGATAAAGAACTTTTATACACTGTTGATAAAAAAAGAGCTCTGGCAAAATTTCTCTAAAATTTGCAAAGTATATGGTGCTCCAAAAAGTGTATATAAATTTCAAAATTGTGCAATTAATTTCAATCAATAACAGGAACAAGAAAAATATGTACCTGATATCGTTTCTGTTCTTCCATCTGTTGTTGGTCCATGTAATGAAACCTTTCGCTTTCTACTAACCGCCCAGGGTGATTTAAGGGTGGGAAATGTACGCCCTCTTGTGGTTGAATATGTTGACCTGCTGCAACTTCTTCCTCCATGCTTGGAGACGTAGTTGATTTACTACTTGATGAATCTTTCAAAAGGTCCTTATATTTTCGAAAGTTCACTTTATAGAAGTACAATTCCTTCTCTAATTGCTTCACTTTCTTCTCCAAAGAACTACGAAAAAAAAGCCTAGTGGTCAATTAACCCTTTCTAAAACACTTGCCACGGTAAGAAGACATCTCACAGCTCTGTCTGTCATACACCAAAGAGCACCCTCTACACTGAAAAACAACAAGGTGTGTCGAAAAAAATGTCATTAACAAAGGAAACTCTTTATTTTCCCTTTAATTTGAAGTGCTTTTGATGACATTTGACTTTTCTTCACCTCTGTGTTCTGACATTTTCTACAATAAGCCACATTTTTTGAGACATATAACCAGAAATGGAAATTTTTTAAACAGTTTTGACGAATGATCTTATTTTCAGACAAGTTTTCGAATTTTTGATTGAAGGATTGAAATGTACTAAGAGTTGTTTGAAAAAGAAAGAAAGAATTTGAACTGTGGAAGAACATCAAGCTGTTTTGATGATGTTGATGGCGATGATCACAAGCTTTAGATGCAAAGTCTCAGACAAACTTTAGTGTCCAGAATTAAATACGTCCGAAATTTGATATAACCTTTAATGGTCAGTAGAAATGGTTCTCACAACAGGGAAACTCTTAACTGCAGTCCTTCATACAAAACTGTTTTTGTTCTGTTTTCAAGACTACCAAGTGGATAAAATTATTAAATACCCTATTTGGATGAGTGTTTTTATTTTTAAATAGAAGACACACAATTTTGCCCACTAAGTGTAATAGGAGTATCCGGTAATGACAAATCTGACAATAAGCTCATTAAAACGTTAATATACCTGGAGTTTTCTCTTGAATTATCCCCTGCACGTAATTGTGCCATCAGAAATTGTGCTTCTTGTTCATGTTTCGTCTGTAATGCGATATTTTCTCTTTCGTGTTTACTTTCAATAACAGCAATAAAATGGTGTGTATCTTGTAGTTTCTTCTCTTGCTCAGATACCATAAATTCCAGCTCGCATCGCGATTCGTCCGCCTGCCGATCCGCTTTACGTAACTCGATAATCTTCATGAAGAACTTGCCAAGTAAATGTTTGTATTCAGTTTTTGTTAGATCACCCATGTTGTTTAACAACAGTTCTACATTTCGGTAATGATCCAAGTCGTGTTCTGCAATATTTAGTTGTTTCCTAGCTATCAAATCATTCTTAAATTGCACAGCCTCTTCCACGGCTTCAAGAGCCTCACCGAGTTCGATCAATCTTCGTTCTTCGTGAACACCCAAACCACCAGTGTGTACGAGAGAATCCATTTGTTGCTTTTGAACCATAAGATCGTCCTTGACACGAAGAAGTTGTTGCATTGACTTTTCTTCTCCTCTGTGTTGTGATATTTGTTCATCCAACGTATCCATTTTCAATGAGATGTCTACGATGTTCTATATAAATAAGAAACCAGTAAGATCAGATCCGGTAGAAGTAGAAATTGAAGGGGACTGCAGCCGGAATTTCCAGCCTCGCAATCCAGTGTAATGTTTTCTTAATTACTTTAAAAAGGAACTAAATTTCGCGGTAGCTTCAAATTAGTCTTAAAATCTAAGCAATCCGCTAAATCCACTTTTTCGATCATCCACGAAATTTAAAATTGAGGCTAGACATCCACAATATTCTATTGTTGCTTTCGGTTATTTATTTGACATCACGTGACCTCTGTCACCAAAATGTTTAGGTCAAATTAGTCTATTACTTTAGGCAAGTTTAAGGTGATGAAACAAAGTGTGCAATAAAATTACTTTTGATATATTGACTGACGATTCAGTTCTTTTAACTTCAAGTTTTTCTTTCTCTTTCATCAAAGCTTCTCTTTTACGCAGTGAAATATCAAGGTCACACAGCTCTTCTTCTAATAAATCGATATTCTTTTGTCGTGAAACGATTTTCTCGATTTCACCCTCGATCCATTGTCGTCTTTTCTCAAGCTCTTCGTTTTCTTTCGTGCTAATAAAATAAATTAGTTTAAGTCTCTTATATCAAGTCTTTAATATAATTTATCAGAAATATCGAGGCTGAGACTTGAGTTTGATTTAATGATAGAAGCTTTCATAGTGGTTGGAAAAATATAGGGTTTGAGATATATTTAAGGTCTATAGGATAATCAACGCTAAACAGAAAACACAATTCTTTAATAAAAAAACACGTGTACATTGAAAACACAAGCAAACATAATCGGATTAAAAAAACGGAATCAAGCTAAGAACAAACTGAATCGGGTTACAAACAAACTAAATCAGGGTACAAGAAAACTGAATTAGGGTACTTACTTATCATTTCCTCCACCCAATCTAAGTTTCCTTCGCGCAGCAACAACTTCTTCATTTTTTCTTCGCAAAAGTTTTTGTTGTTGATCGGTCTTTAGTTCAAGTTCTTTGATTCTCAGTTCATTCTTACGCATCTCTTGTTCGTATTTTAGTTTCTTTTCACTTTCTTCTTTCAACTGGCGACCTAAACCAGATTGTTGGTTTTTCATTCGAGAGATCTGACTCTCCAAATCTTTCACGCGTTTCTCGTTTTTCTGTTGGTAAGACGTTAGATACGAACCAGCAGTTTCGTTATCTTTTACGGCATCGAATTTCTTTTGCATGACTTTCAGTTTCTTCTTGTATTCATTCTCAAGCTTTGTACGTTGTGCCAAATCAGCATCTGTGTTGTCTTAAAGATAACATGTAGAAAAAGATTCATAAATGCAGCCTATTTGAAATGTACTATTTTCCCCCGACTTGGAACATAGCAAACCCATATTTTCTCTCTGACCTTAAGTGAAAATGGATTTTTCCCTGATCTACTCAAACCTTCAAGAGTTGATTGAAAAGCATTACACCAGTTATGGTACCGGATGTGGTAGTGCGTGAATGAATACTATGCAATCACAGGGTGGCCATTGCTACCATTGAAAGCAATGTAGCTTCTTGTTACATGCACGTACTGCTTGACAGCTATTCTCAGAATTTTTTTACTTTGAGACATCTCCTTAGAAGGTTATGAACTATGGAATGTGTGTCTGACAGATTCCTAGTGGTTTCTTCCTTCAGGTACTGGGAGCAATTAAAGGTAAGTGGTATAGGGTTTTGACTAGAGCTTTTTGACTTGTGAAATCTGATCCACTTTGTAGAGAAAAAAACATCTATCATTTGTAAAAGCTCTACAAAAACTGAATTGAAGACTTTCAAACAGGTAGCCAAATTCTGTACTGAATTCGAAATATTAGTATCAGAAATAGGCCAAACTTGGAAAAAAGGCAGAAAGACCAAGATTTCCTCTCAGTACTTGGAGGAACCGTTGAATCTGTCAAACACATAAAAATTCGGAGGAAAATGGGTTCATTAAACCTGTTGCTAGCTCCTGGACTATAATTATCATACCCGTGGTAAAATTTTATTCTTTTTAATAAAAAACATGATCCGAATCCAACAGGTAGTGTGGTGGATAGAATATTTAAGGCCAGACCCTCTAGAACCTCAAAATCATGTTCCATTAGAAATAGACAGACCCACCATAGTTGTGTTTCATGTGGAGTGAAACGTTTTGGAATCATGCTTCAAATCCATTAGAAATAGAAGGACTCGTTATGGTTGAATTTGATATGGAAAATTTTTTTTTAAATCAGTCCCTTAGATCCCCTAAAACATGCCTCCGATTCCATTATAGAATTGATTGAGCTTAATGTGAAGTATAAGCCCCCTAAGAGCCTTGACAACCTTCAAAATATGTCTAAATATATATTTTTTCGATATAGGACCCTCAGACTGTTAACTTCTAATTCATTAGAATTAGAATGGTTGAATCCAATGTGAAGAAAAACTTCTAAAAACCAGACTCACGGTACCCTTTAAAACATGTTCAAAATCCATTTATGATGACTACCAACATACCAATGGTTGAGTCCGAAATATTGTCCGAAATGTCGAAAGAAAATTAAATGCAAAAAAAAAAATTTAAGTTTTTTCAACAGATCTTTTTAAAAAACATTTTTTTAAACAACAAGTTTAAAAACTTTAATACAACATTTCTGTAAAATATTTTGAGCAGACAATGAATTATTCTTCCCTGACCAGTTTTGAAAAAGTTTCCCTGACTTTTTTTCTAATTCCCTGACTTTCCTTGACAAGTGTGTAAAAGACCCTTTTCTACCTGAATTTCCCTGACTGTGTTAACTCTGCTTGATTCAAAATTTCAAATCAACCGATGTTGTCATAAAAGATTGGTTGAAAACTCCTTACAATAAATAAAACATCATAATAGCT
>JAUBWS010135516.1:0-21766 GCA_032270445.1 Darlingtonia californica
AAATACTACTACTACTAACTAATACTAAACCAATAAATATACAGAGACATACACATACCTGCATTATTTGTAATATTCAAAGATCCAATTTAAGTCAGGTATAACATAATGATAAGTCATCAGGCAAGAGAGAGAGAGAGTATGCATTTCTGTATACATTTAAGCGAAAGTACAAACACATGTGTGTGGAGCAATTCGCGCCAAGTTTTAAACTATTGCTCTGAACCTCGTTTCCTCCAACTTGAAAGCTATTGCTCAGGGCAACCAATCATAGAAATCCGGTTCAGAAATGAACGGGTAAATCGGGATTAACCGGGAAAATATTGATTTTTATCAAAAAGTTAAAGTTTCCGCATATCAGGATTTAGTCGCTCCTCACCTCTGCTAACGGCTACCATCTTCATCTACGTCTTTATTGCTCCACAAAGTGTGAAAAACTACGGACCAGCGCGCACCAACCTCTCTTTCCCAGGACCTTTTTCTCGCTTGGATATGCTGATGGCGCTCGAGAAAAGGGGGAACCAAAATCGGAGGGGCGCCGAAATCACAAGGATTATCAATTTTTCGACAACTGATCACGAAAAAAATTTAAGTTTTGCAAGATGAATAGTATTGGTTCGTATCGTCGTTGAGCTTTTCGGTTTTACAGAAGCATTCATAGCTACGAGCCTAGCGCCTCAGCTTGTAGCTAAGACACCCCTGCAGCGCTGCGAAGTCGCCGGAGGTGACGAGCGCTGGGTGCAGCCTGCGTCAAATTACAGGCAGATGTTGGCCTGCTCAAAGGTGATTGGTTTAGATTAACGACATAATAAACAACTCGGCTTTTGCCGAAAATCATTTCTTGGACACGCGTTTCTTAGTGATTATTATTTAAGACCAATGTCTTTGCTTATTTTAAGTGTGGCCATTGATAACGTGAAAATTAAATTTTCCCTCGGGACTCATCAGTAATAACTAATATTCTTATTTATAGCGATGGTATATATTTTTATATGTGAATTTTGTAGGTATAGATAGTGTTCTGTATAAAGATAAAACTTCAATTTCTGAACTGATGTATATTTTTTGTTTTGTGGCTTCAAAATAAATGTTCAATAATGAATAATACTGTTTGATCTACTTCTTTATATTTCCTTTTAAGTGTTAGAAACCATCTACCATCATGAATGTAATACTTATTGCTCGTTCAATCTCGTTTTTTAATTATGCGTAAATTGGCGCGAATTTAAAAAATCGTGATTATATCAACGAATAAACTACCGACAAAACGAGTTGCACCCAGCACTCGTCGCCTTCGGCGACTTCGCACAGAAGCATTCCTAGCTAGGAGCCTAGCGCTTCGGCTTGTGGCCCGCGACCGAGCATACGGCGCGCTGCCAGTACGTTCTTTAATTTGGTATAGCGTGACATTACGAAATGCATGTTTATTTGATTGAATAAACTTTTGTCTTTTCTATCAATAAAGAATAGGTCGACAGTGAGAATGACTAACAAGGAATGGAAAATGATGACTTACCATGATATGAGGGATTGTTACTTAGCTATAAGTGTCTTCTCTGAAAGATCTTTCTTATTAGCAGCTTTTTTAACTTAAGATATACCTAGGTTGCCTTGAAATAATTAAATCCGTTCGATTTGCTAAAACCAAGGTCGGCAATTACAAATTCTATGAATAATTGCAGGTAACAAATAAAATGAAAATCTTATATATTTTTGCATTGGAAAGTTTTCTGGAAATATAAAAACAGGTCATTTTGAAAAAGATTAGGCCCCAACCATGGTGGGCTCTCGAGTGATAGTAAACCTAAAAGCTTTTTAAGCATGGTCGCCTCACTTTCAAAATTGTAGCGTGGGTCTTGATTAGGAGATTGCAGAAACGGCAAAAGATGATACTCAGATACTCTCACCTTTATTGATTTCTTGTTTATTGTTCTCAATTTGACCCTAATTTAGCCCTAATTGGGCTATGCGTACCCAAGCCTTGTTATGCTATGCTAGTAGATTATACAGTCCATCAGTTAAAAGCCATAAACAAGCAGACGGAAATACTGAATACGCATGGAAACGGGATTATATACGGTACAAAGAAGAACAAGTTTTCCTTTCTTTCCTAGTCTCGTTTGCTTCCTAACCTGATATTAAGATCTGTTTCCTTTTTGCCCGGCACACTTGCGGTCTAAATGTTCGGGCGAAGAAAATAGTTTCTATTCGTGTTTACTGCGGAACATTCGATGCAGCCAATAACCATTTGAATATCAAGTAATTTGCTTCCGTGCAAAACTCCTGCCGCGCGTTCTCCATAACTTAGATTTTCTTTAACGTAGACTTTGAAATAGCCATGGCAGTACACATCACCTCCTACTCGCTGAGTGCTCGTTTACAACAATTTAAAGTGTCAAGACATATAAACTCCACTCCTCAATGGTACAAAATAGACTTGAAAGACCAGTCTCGATGGCAAAAGAAAGAATGTTTTTGATGAGTTTGATAAAAAAAGAATGATTGACTTGCTTGGCAAAAGTTCTGACGAATTAAAAATCTAAAAAACTTCTTTTCAATCGCGAAAAATGTTTCACGCCTTTTCAAAAATGTTTCAAAAATGTGCTAATCTTGAATTCAAAGAGTGCGTTGTTGGTCTTAATTTTTCCCAAAAGTTTTCTCAATTTTTTTTTCATCAAACTCTAAAGGAGCTAAATTGTTTTGTTTAGTATTTTACTACGTATTTTAGCTGAATTGTCATGCTTTAAGTTTCATAAAATATTAAATATTAAAATTATTTGACCGTTTAGTTGCATAACATACATGGTATTTTCTGTATTTATTGGTTGATTTTTTATCCTTTTTCAAAAGTGATTTGAGAACAGAGACTGCAGCTGAAAAAATACTTCAAACTCTTAAGTGACTCTTTTTACATGACTAATGCTAATTTCATACGTAAGATTGTATTTAGAAACTAAAGGGGCGCCCAAAAGAAAAAGATGTGCATTCTAGGGCTTGGCTGTTGAGTTTATTGAGGGCATTGAGAGGGACATCAGGCACAAAAACTGGAGACAGTAGTTGACAGTTAAAAATGATAAACACAACTTCTTTCTTTTCTTACTTCTCGAGTGTAAATAAAACGTTTAAAACGTATCCTAAAAAAACCGCAACTAACGCACCATTATGGAGCAAAAAAACATGAATAAGAAAAAGCACTGGGACCGAGACTTATAGATTAAAAGTTCGGTGAACGACAAATGTAAACAAAACAGTAAAAACGAGAGTCGTCAAATATCGACATTGGCCTCCCAAGAATCTAGCCTCCCACCCCGCTACTGTCTATAACTCGAACTATTTCCTATTCCCACTTTTATTAAAACTTTCTCATAAACACCCCTTCGAACATTTATTAACTTGAAGTATTTTCATTGGTCCTTGGAAATTCAATTATTTTTATCATTATTATGATTATTTGAACTTATTTACCCAGGATAGCCTCTTCAGTTCTCTTAGCACTGCTCTCAACGAGGGTCCTGCTTTCCTGAAAACACCTACAGGGAACCTTGTGGAAATTACGGCAAAGTAGTTTTCACCACTGAAAGCCTCGTGCCGGCGTATGTATGGGTGTACGTATGGGGGTGTGGGTGCATGTATTGTGGTGTATTTTACATTAAACAAGTTAAACACGCTAACACGCTTTTGAGGGCTCCTCAGAACTGGGGGAGGGGGGGGGGGATATTTTCATTTCCCCCTGTAACTCCTCTTTTAATAGTCGAACCACTCTGAAATTTTGTATGGATGTTACATATGACAAAATACTGGCACATACAAAATTTTAATTATTTTTACTTTATAATTATATTTTGATTTTGCAAAAATTATAGAAACTTATTTTCAATATTATAAGGGAAATATAATTTGATAATTTTGGAATATTTTCATCATGTAGAATATGAATAAAAAGTGAAAAATGTCAAATTTATACCAAATAATAAATTACACATAATTTGTCATGCATAACTAATTAGATAAAAATATATACATATTTGAAGTCAGCACATAATTTGTGACAAAATGATGTATGATAAAGTATATTTTGGAGATTATGAAATATTTTTTGTCATACCTATCTGTCAAAAAGGTGACATTGTTTGAAATGACGTTTTTTTTTAATGTTAGCAATATGTTCCGAAATAAAAGTTGAGAAAAGTCTCAAGAAATCAAAGAAAAAAAATTATTATTTCAGGAGTTATCAAAAAAAACTGGAGGGGGGTTGGGGTGAAAATACCCCCCCCCCCCCCAGTCTGAATAGGGTTAAACAGATTATACATTCGTGCACGTTGTGAATATTTCAGTGTATGCAATTGTACGAATTTATTTTGCCGTCATAAATTGTGCTGAATTGCTGTCCCAACATGTGTCAACAATTGCCGTCACAGTAGCCGACGATTTACATAGAACGTCAAGAATATCCATCAATTTCAAATCTCCATATATTGCAAGCTTGCCGAAAGAACTAAGAAAAAACTATAAACACCATCAGTAATAAGATGTATAAAAGCTTTATGAATCGAAAATCAAAAAAAAAAATTCAAAATCCGTTTTTCTTTTAAGACGGAGAACGAATGACCCTTTTGGGTCACGGATTTTTATGTAATCTCAAACTCAAAAGATGATTTATTTCTAATATTAATAATACTTTTTCATTCCTTTCATCGTCATTCGTTGAGACTTAAGGCAAAATATATTAAGATAACAGTTATGAAAAAGTTAAGTCCGATTTCATTGTAAAACCATGGTCGAATCGGCACCCCCGGCATGAATAGGATTAAAGGCATTACAGAATAAAAGATTTAATAAACTGAAAAATAAATTGGCATTGTATGGATCTATAAGATCTAGTGAGCAAGTTGCATGCTGACACATTGTATTTTCATAAAGAGTGGAAGCCACAGAACTGCAGCAAAAGGTACATTTTTTTCTTTTTACCTTTAAATTTTACGTTGTGATTTTCCGAAAATGAGTATTTACATACTGTAATTTTTTTAATTTAACGCACCCTCTAATTAACGCACAGGGGTCATTTTTGGCAAAAATCGTAATTTATTTTCCTCTAATTTTGTTCGCGTGCTCAAAATTTTTTGTATTTTACTTTCCTCTAATTATTAACGCGCAGACTAAAAAACAAAAGAATTATTAACTTTTGACCTAGCAGCCGTATTGATCTAGGATCTGTCCCTTACCATGTTTCGAGCTTTTTTAACAAATAAAATTATTTTTGCTAGTTCGGGAAAGGTGTATTTATGATAAGAGGATAGAAAGAATTGATAACAACAATTTGACTTAAAAAATCTAACATCGAATTTTCTTCATATTTTTCCGCGCATGTTTTTATTTTTCCCTAATTATTAACCCTTAAAGTGCGGATCCCGCATATATACGAGAAAAAGTACCCAAAATACCGCTGTGCCTTCAAGTAACCATAACTCCTGAACCATGCCTGGTTTAACTACCTATTTTTGTGAAAGTAGACAGAAAGAGCTTTCTTTTATTACCAAAGTTTAGTAGATTTGGTCATTCCATCGTCGAGAAATTAAACTCGAAACTTTCAGAAGTGTTGTAAAGTTCCATGTCGATTTTTAGCATTTTGGAAAATGGTCCGCACCACAAGGGTTAATGAAGACTTTTGATTTTCCAAAATATGCATTTAACTTTTTTAAATTTTTTTTAAGTGCTAGAGCCATTTCTTGTTGAATTGCACTGATACGACGAGCTTTCAAGTTTTCACTTTTCGTTTTTAACGCGCATTTAGGCTCTTTAATTTTTATAACTTACTTTTTCCAAATTTTCTACGCGTGCCGGTAAAAATAATTATTTTTACCTGCGCGTTAAATTAAAAAAATCACGGTATGAATTTGATGGTATGATGTGAACAATACCATGAAAGGATGTCACTATATAATAGCATCAAAGTATAATTTAATGGTACATAAAGTTGGCAGAAAATAGCTTATACTTATTAAAAGCTTATCTTCTAGTAAAGCTGCTGTGACATAATCTTTTGTACTCAATTTTGTGTTTTCAATTAATTTTGTAGAAAATGGTATATGAATAAACCCTGCATAATGGAATGTGGCAGGCCAACATGGTCAATAGATTTTAAAAGTTATATTTATGTCATATGTCACTCATGTTTCTGCAAAAATGTCTAACTTGAACCAGAAAATCAGTTTAATGACTTTTATAATTTTTTCATTTCTGTTCTTTACCCCTTTCAGTCGCAGGGCACCACAGGTCGGGTAATAAAAGTAAAAAATTTTATAGACTCGTATTTCAAGAACTTAGTATTTCTAAAACATGTTTAATTTCAAGTAACAGTGATTTGTGTTTAAGCCGCCCTACCCATTGACAAACTTTTATGAATCTTTTTTTTTTATATTTTCAAAAATGTAATGTCTTCTCGGGAATGAAAATGTTATCACATCGACTTATTTCAATTGTTGAATTGCTAATAACGAAGAAGATCTCAAGCTAAGTCGCATTCAAGTCCTGGGCTGGAGGTAATAGCCTTTACGTGATTTTGTGATTATTTGCTGGGCTTGGAAGGACGAAAAATCATACCCTTATGGGCGGCACATATCCTAGCCTGTACCAGGCCACCGCACAGTATGTAAGATTTGATTCCCAGTATGTAGAGTCTGGTCTGCACATGAATACCTCACCGTCCGAATACAAATTTAAATGTTTGTTTTAAAATGAAAGGGATTCTCTGATAATGTCGTAGAACCCGGTTCAAGAGATATTCGAGAAAAAAGCTGGTTTAAATTCTTACATGGAAGTCACAACTTCCTATACGGGGGATCGCTTAAAACTTTCAGGCAAAGTATCTGACAAAGGAGAAAATGCATTAAAAAATTTTAAAGGCTGTTTTTAATCACAGAAACATGACTTTAACCAGCAATGATGAAAACTTGTAAAACCAAAAAGGGTCTTTCCAAATTTTCATGGCAGCTCGTTAACACGTTCACTGGCAACTACGAGTATACTCGTAGTTTGAGGGTCAAAATACCGAACCAGCTTCAAACAGCCATAACTTCTGAGCAAAAAATTTTCTTTATGATTTTATGCCATTTCTGGCATCTATGGAAAATTTGCTATCGATTTGTATACTCATTTGTCAATTTTAGAGCAATTTTAGCCAAGTAACAGATTGAAACTTTAAAGAAATGGAATTTTTTTAAATGCATTTTTTTGTCATTTTTGAAAACAGCGTTGTGGCAGTGAACGTGTTAAAACTCATTATTAGATAAGATTTGAAAGTAAATGGTCTTCTGGTCCAATATTGTGATATTACGAAATGCCATTGCGGCTTAACAATTGATAAGCTAGTTATTTGTAATAGTAATCGCATCACCATATGTGATTCCTTGTTAATCATCAGGAGGGCATAATTTTAAGGTTAACAACTTGTTTCTTTTTGTTTTGTTCTGATTCAAAAATTTCCTGCCGAAAGAAAAAAAAGAAAAAAAGGAATTAAAATGTATTTCAATGACCCGAATAATTTTGATAGTTATAACTGGTGCGCAAATTACTCTTTTGTATTTTATTGGTCTACGAAATATATTTTGTTATAGAAGAGGGCGTTATTACGGATTTAATCGCATGGGCTAAAAACCAATCAGATTCTTGTAATTATGGCCTCCTGATGATTAAAGCATTTAAGAAAAATAAGCTTTAAGGTTTATCATTAACGCTGTCAGAGTGTGCTGAGTGATGGGTGCTAAAGAACGTTTGGCGAGTGATCAAAATTTATTTTAGTAAGCTGCTGGTACTGTGTTGATGTGTTCAACTCACGGGCTGGAAAAGTTATTTGTTTACGCATCTAAAAAAGTCTGTTTTTCCATATTCATTGGACTAATTCTTTAAACTACTGTAATTTGTTTAACCCTATTCTTTATGGGGGACCATCTCCACTTACTAATATAATTGAATTAATAATTTACTTTTACACTTTTTCTGAAATTTTCAGGTGTATATGATTATCAGCTGGCTAATTATGCCTAAAATGAGGCAGGTTGGTGTCAAAATGAATGACACTTTTATCATTTTTTTATCACCATAAATTTATCTTCATCATTAAAATTTATGATGACGTCATAGTTTTACAACGGCGCCTTAGAAAACAACAAAAAGATTTTGCAAACTTTCGCTCATTGTAACTCCTCAGGAAATTAATTTAATGGAAAAACTGATGATATACCTATTAAAGCTTGTTGTCATGCCTTGTCTACTTTATGCATTCTTTTGAAGATTTTTAAAATTTGAGATATTTTTCATGTCTTCGTTTTAAGCCATGGGAAGCTTACATTTGACAACAAATTATAGGCATTATAAAGAGTCTTTGCAAATAGATTTTGCGTACGACAGCTATTCCCATAGTGTTTCTGCTCTCTATCGTTGACTAAAGAAATGAACAAATATCGTAAATTTGTCTTTTTCATCCTTTTTAATAGCTTTCAATAATCAAAGCTCTTACTTACAAGGGAAGTCGATTTCTAAAGAGTTTTATTCCTTCACATTATTACTTTAATGTAAAAAAATTTGTTTCGTATCTTTGTATTATACTTTGTTAACTCATGTAAGGGGCTGTTTCTATGAGAAAAACTATCCCGATTGTATCCCGGTTAAACGGGTTGCCTCAGTTTGATCCCATCTTACCCACAAATTCCACCTAAAAATAAAAATACGTTGATATGAGAAAAAATTGTCCCGGCAAAACAGGATCTCGGTAGTGAACAGCCAGAATCTCAATTTTGATCAAACAATTTTTCCCATATAAACAAACATCTTAAATTCATCCCGGTTAACCGGAACAATTTTGTTCAGTGTGCGCATTCGTTGACTTTTATTTTCAATTTTCAATAACAAAGTCACGTAAGACATCTGTCCCGGTTTTCCGGGATAAATATTTCTCATAGAAACAGAAAAAAATAGAAACCGGGATAAAACTGGTCCAGTTTTTCTCATATAAACAGCCCATAAGTGAAATAGCAAATAGTTTTTAACTTTCTCGAGCTTTTCAATACTTTTTTCATAAACATTTTCAAGAATTGAATTTTCATTTCAATTGTGTAGAGCTGAGCTTTACAAATAATTTTTAAGTTTCACCTTTGCAATTTTCAATTACGATATCAATTTACAACATGTTTCTAGTATATTGTAACGTTGTAATATACTGTATTAAACCACAGTGCTAAAATCACTGAGAATATAGATTTTGTACATAATTAACAAATGATTTGAGATTTCATATCCTAAACTTAACCAGCGTTTAACTTCCTAAAGCCTTTGATAAATTTATATGGTTTTCGAAGATTTCTTACACAAAAGACTAACTTATATATTTAATACATCATTTATTAAATTTAGATAAGAACACGCTGAGTTATAACGTTTTGAAATTAAATGTACTTTTAAAAGTACCAAAAGGACGACTAAAATCAGGCTATTATGTTTTTGCTTATTAATTATTAATAAGGTATTATTGCTCTTTCTGTCAATTTCAGCCCTCTTGGAAAATTCCAAAAAATTGACTTGATGTGACGTGACGTCACTATGACGTCATTTTAGTGAAATTTGGCCTAAAACGGCAAATTTTGCAAAGTTTAACGACTTCTGGCGTTTTATTTGGCTTCTATAAGGTAGTGGCTAAATGAGGGGTTAAACATGTTTTTACGACGTCAAAGTGAGAAGTTAAGAAGGATTTTAGGTCAAATAAATGGCATTTTTCACAAATTTCGCCAAAATTGGTATTTTGGCGCTTGTTTATAACTTTTGAACCAGTAATGGTATTGACTTCAAAGTTTAAGCAGTTACTAACTAAGTCAATACCAAAAGAGTGATGCCAAAAAAAACAAATTTTTAAATTGTGGCGTCAGAGGGCCATTTTCCCGAATTTTGGTCATTTTGGCGCGCTCTGTAAACATTATTATGAACATTTTGGTGCTTCATTTGGAACTAAAAATAATTTCCATTGTCTTACAAAACCAAAATATATCTCCTACCAAAACAGTTATTAAAAATCAAAATACGCTGTATTTTCACCAAAAAATGCTTACTTTTGGTGATTCTTTTTTCGATCTTTTCGAGGACAAGTCAGGATTCGGGTATTTGCGATAATTTGTATTTGGGATTACTTCAACTTTACCTTTGTTTCTTTGTTCGCCCTCCCTGAAAAACAGGAGAACTATAGAGTTTAATTTGGTCTGACTGGACATATAGGTTGATATTTTTGATTTTACTTTTGACGAAGTAATCTCTAGTGCAAATCAGGTTCTCTTTACGTGATTTCGAGCCTATTTTGTGCAGCCGGCAAGTCAATCATTTTGGCCCTTTGTCGTGTTTTTCTACGTTTTTGGTTTTTTATTGTTAAGATATAGGCATTCTTTGTTTTTTCGGACTGATTTGTCTCCTAGGCTCTAGTTCTCGGCCCTAGCCTTCGTATGCCTTAGTTTCCTACTGGCTACTTCGATCTGGTAGATGTAACACGCGAATAGTATTTATTATCTTAAGTATTTTTTGATTTGTATTTGTTCTTAGCTCTTGGAAATATATTCACTAGTAGCCAAACGTGCCAAGTCCCGGCAGCAACAATCTTGTAAGACATTCACGCTCGACCTTTGTCAAACAAGGTTGTATCTTTACATTTTACCGATTTTGTATATTGGCATTTAAAATTTTGGGGTATTAATTAACTACATTCCAAATTACGGTAGGTAAACAATTTGTGAAGAGTTTGATATTTCAGTTCGTTTCAGGAATATAAAAAGGTTTATACTCTGTCCAATAGATCAAAATTAATGTTTGAATGTTTGAAATTCTGAAAATTCCTTAAATGAACAAAAGATGATACTAACTTTCTTGCTTGGTAAAATAGGACTTTGTGCCAAAGCTAGAGATTTTGGTTGAAAATTGTATATTTAATTCAAATATTGAATAACTACCATGAAATTTGTGTGACATTCCTCCACATATAAGAATGTTGAAAAGAACCTTGTTTGATTGGGATGACTCGCGGTAAAGTAGTAAATGGCAAGAAACAAAGTTCTATCTAGCCATAGAACCTTGTTTAACTAAAGAAAAATCAAAATACAAATAGAACCTTGAAAAATATGTGGTTTTGAGCAATAACATTTTCAAATTTCACAAGAATTATACGAAAAAAGCAGGTAATTTTACGATACAAATAGAAATTTTTTTAAATGTTACCAAAAGAAATTTCTATGAAACGGCTGTCTTAAAATTTCTCAAGAGGTTAATATCAACAGGTACCATTCATTCTGAAACACATTGTACTGACAAATTTAGCCTATAATATCAATGACGTCATCAAACACTTATATTGGTAATTGGGGACCCGTGCATTAGCGGGAAACAACAGAAGGACATTTGTATTCATGTAAACAAGGACTACATCAGGAGGAGAGAGAAAAGTGGTTATAATTATTGGAAATACATTTTGTATGGTACACATAATGTATATTTTGCGTGTAAAGATCATGAAAGTTTTCCGTAGTAAAGTTTCTTAAATCTATTTGAATAATCGAGGCAAATATCTCTATATGTCTCGTTCTTTCAAACATTTTTTACAGACTTTACTACGGAAAAATAAATGGTCCTTAAACGCAACAGAAACACACTCTATAGACTCAAAAGATAATCATCTCTTCTCCAAGGTCGTTCAATCTTCTCGATAGATACGACAGTATAATTTAATTGAGTTGCAATTATATTTTGCAAATATATTTTGGACAATCATGCTTTCTATTGACGTCAGTGGACTTGCCATAAATCATTGCCCCGTCACGTTTTATTAGGCTTAACTATATGTAACTTTTGGCACGTAGAATATTCTATATAAATAGGCTTTCAAAGTTTAAAATTTTGAATTAACCTGGTATGTCACAACTGAGGATTTTGTTGGCTTGAAAAGTGCATTTGAAGTTACACTGGTTGGGTCTTTAAGACTATTACAGAAATAGAATTAATTAAGAGGATAAGAGTTTTGTTTGTGCCTTTCGAGGTACACTAATCGTGCTTTTAAGGCTTTTCCAGAAAAAAATTGATAAAAGATTTCCAAGGGGGAAGAGAGAGGAGTGAAGTGTTTTGTTGGTGCTTTTTGAGGAACACGGGTTCTTGAGGATAGATGCCAACTGGTGTTGGAATCGGGATTAAGGGAGTTCCCTCGGGAGTTTCTACGGGAAAAGAAAATGTTCACGCAGCTGATTGGTTTGACTGATCTATGCATAAGTGTCAATCAATTAATATGGACGGTCTACTGCACCAGGGCTTTTACTTTTCATCAAGAGAAATATTAAACCCTGGGACTTGGAGCCATTGAGCTCGAAACTCAGCGCTTTAATCTAACGGTTAAAGTTTCAAGCAATGAGTATGCAGTATATACACCCTGTTCATCATCTAAGGAATGTATGGTCTAGAAATTCTGCCGAGGGTAATTGCAAAATAATTTATATCTCTTTATAAATCGTTACTATTTGTACACACCAAACTTTAATAACGCGTAATTAACATGTGGTAACTAACGGTAATTGTTCCAGTGAATTATGTAAAATCACAACAGCAACTGCGACGACATCATGGTAGCTTTGCATCACGTTGCAACTGCTGTTGTTTAAATGTTGTATTCTATTACGATAGCTGCTTTTCACTTATAACACTCACGTCTTCGCTGTAACTTCGCTGTAACAAATCTGTTCATTCAACGTCGGTGCCGCCACATGAAAACGCAAGATTGGGTTTTCCTCTAATTTTCGCATGCGTATTTGATTCAAAACTTCTCGCGTCACCCTCGTTGCCGTTGGTGATTTGTAATTTGTATGTAATTTCGGAAACTCTCTCGTGACAGGAATGAGGAGCGAAATAAATGTAATTTAAGATATCAAGCAAAATAATGGAAGTGATGATGAAAACCGGACGAATATTACATTCATTGGAGATGTGTTTTTATTGACAAATTCAGTGCTAAGATTTTACTGGTAAATTTTAGAGGAAATTATGGTAAAATGTTCTGTAAATATTGCCGGTACTTTCTAGCCTCAGATGCACGCAGTGATTGGTTTTTTTTCTTTCAGTACCTTCGTAAAAACAGGCATTTTGGGGTATTTTTTTAAAAAGCTAAAAAATGGCTAATAATCTATTTAAAGCATGCCATAACCATATATGTTCTGAAAGCTTATAAGTTGAAGTGTTTTTTAATACAAAATAAATCAAAATCATGACGTCACAATTTTCAAAATGACAGGTTGACTGCGAAAAATGACTAAAAAAATGATGAAATAATAAAAGAAAGATCTATAGCTAAGAAATAACCCATGAATTTGACTTTGATAAGTATCAGAAAATCGTTTTTAAAGACTCCTTGAAATCTTTCCGAAAAGCTCAAGGTTTCAGAGTGTCGAAATTTTACACAATGATCAAAAGAAATATAAATATTGCAAAATTAAACATTTTTTCGGCTAAAAACTTACATCACATTATTCATTAACTTCTACTTCTCCGTTAATATTTACTTAAACATTTTTAAAAGCATTTCTCTAGGTCAATCTATACTGATAAGTTATAAAATTATTTACGCAAAGCTGGCAATTAATAACAATAATAATAATAATAACGTTTCGACTCCAATAAATTATTACAAATTGGCTCTTCTTTCGAAATAGCGTAAAATTAAATATGTATGTGGTTGATGTAGTGTAAAATAAATATTAAAAAAATAGGAAAAAATTCGAATGAGAGTTCTCTGATTAGGCTGCAGAGGACGTAAGAGAAAAACAGAAACAATAGAGATTGGTGCCACAGTCGTTCGAATCTTACTCACTTTTGCCATCAAACAAGTCTCATATTGGGCGCCACTCCAATGCTACCTAACATTCTTATAATGGGTCGCTACGCCACTATCAGTCAAAACGTACCACACACACCATAGAAAGATGATACAGAGAAATTATAAAAGTGGGACCCAAACACAGACAGTAGAATTATATATTTTGAACATTCGAAGAAAATAAGTGTTAGCGGAAGAAAAAAACACGTGCCTAGAGTGATACAGAAGGTTAGAGAAATGTTTTCAAATCGTGTTTTACAACGTCCACTATCTTGTTGAAAGATTCAAACGCATTAACATGGCAATCAAAAAGTTTCGCAAACATTTTCAAAATCTTGTTCAGAGAGGCTCCTTGTTTCAACATTCTAGAAATAAAATCTCGTTTTCTTTTGTCCATTGTGCTGTCTTGTTTTCCGTGCTCGTTTGTATTTGTCATTAATTTTCCATTACTTACCATCTGAAAACTGAGGCAAAAATTTTTAGCACTCTTAATACTATGTATATAAAAATCAGTAAATGTGACGTTCCACGGGAAAAGGGGGCATGATCATTTTTCATTTTTCATGATTTTGAGAGGCAAACAAGTGAATTATGGATAGCTTTATGCCCCCTTTTCCCGTAGACCGTCACAAATAGTCAAAGCTCAACTTTTTCTTGTAGCAAGCACCATACTAAACAGTGCAAAGAAAATTGACTACTTACGAATTTTTCGCTGACAGTGTGCATTCAAAACACAGCTCAGCATGTATGAATCGCGTGTTAAATAGTTTTTGCATAACATGGATTAAGTTACCCATTTTGCAACAAAAACTTGTTTTTCATATATCTATTTAGCGAATTTTTAATCAGGATAGAGTTTTGAGTTCAATTTAGTATTTGATATTGATGTCAGTACATTGCAATGATGTGTTCTGGGTGATTGTCCAGTGGAAGTTATCAAAAGTGTACACTTTTCGCAAAAAAGCATGTGTTGCGTTATCTTCAATTCAATGAAGTCATTCGCTCTTACTGTATATTAAACGAAATTTAATAAAGAGCAGATATGCAGTGATACGCTTGAAGGTCGTTGAAATGACATAATTAGTGTCAAAAGGAGGCTTAACATTCTCAATAATAACCCCGAAAAAGGGTGTGTATACGTAGGGTTTGGAGAAAAGCGTTTGCAGAACACTCTGGAGTGGTAGTCATGGGATATCAGTACGGACTGGAGAAATATAGATTGCTCTAACTGTACTATCTCTTATCATGTAATTAACAGTTGTACTTACAATAAAAAACTGTTTATCGATTAGTAGGGAGTTTGTGACGTCACGTAAAATGTGCCCTTAATCTTCATTATACGAAATTTCTTGTCTCTTGTCTGGGTGTCGTTGTTATTTAGGTATTTAATTGACTGAGAGTCATCTTCTTTCATAGGAAAAAACTATACAAAATCAGCCATGTGGTTAAAAATGTTATCAAGTGAGCCAATTATGTTTCTTCATGCTGTAGCATATATGATCAATATATCAATTTTGCCTCAACTCGTTCTACATAAAATGTGTGTACGAGAAAATGGCAATGGCTGCAAAACAGGAAGTGAAATCATTGATCCACAAATTTCTGAAGTAAGATAGCGTTTTACACTTATTTTTTCCAACCACTATTAATTCTTATTTCGTACAAGTTTACAATAACGCCCGTCCGCCAATTCAATGCTAAGGTGGTTTCAACTCTTTCTTTTCTGACGGGACTGACGGGACTGACGGGACTGACGGGACTGACGGGACCTTAAAGTCCGCTATAAGAAAGCTTTTGTCCCATAAACAGCAACATCCTTGAGATTTTGAGTTGAAATTTCTTCCATGAAATTGATGGCTTGATAGGCGTTTGATAGATTTCCTTCTTTGGTTAAGAAAGAGTTAAAAAATGCATTCACGTTAAATATTCTGATATTTTCATCTACTAGGATAGCGCTTCTTGGTGGTTTATCATTGTTATTTCTTCCCAAGTTCCCGCCGTTTTCACTGTTTTGATATGGGGTCCTATCAGCGATGTGATTGGTCGAAAAAATGCAGCTATTGTCATTCCAATTGTTAACATGGCTCAGAACATTGTGTTTATTTTGTGTTCATACTACATTGAATCACATCCAGCCTATCTCTGCATTGGAATGTTTTTATCATGTTTATTTGGTGAATTTCCAGGTGTGATTGCACTTTCTTGCTCTTTCATTGCGGATGTCACAGCAAACAAAAGTCCAAAAACACGTATGACACGGATGGCTGTTATAGACTGCGTCATTAACATTGCGGGTTTACCAGCGGGACTTTTTGCAGGTCAACTTTTGCAAAGAGTTGGATTTTTAGCCGTGTTTGGTTTTTCGATTGGACTCAACATCCTATTGCTTTTTTATATTGTGGTTATTTTGCCTAGCAACATAAAGCATTTAGTTCCAACAGCTGCTGAAGACTCTGAGAATGTTGAACTTAATTTTGACTTATTGAATCCGCTCAAACAGATACAGAGTGTCTACCGTGTAATCACTGATAAAGAAAGGAGGAATTTGATTCTTCCAGCAATTGGAATTTTCATGTTTTGTATATATGCATTTGTTGGAGAATTAACTATCACAGCTCTCTATCTGAAAGGTACACCGATTAATTTAAGAGCTGACTTGGTTGGATATTATTACGCAAATCAAGCCATCATTCGAAGTATAGGTGTCATCGCTGTCACACAAGTTGCCAAACGCTTCAAAGTGTCTGAAATGAATGTTATCTTATTTGGATTAACCAGCCATGTGGCTTGCTACCTCTTGATTGGATTTTCAAATACAACTTTGTTCGTTTTTCTGGCAAATATTGCAGGATTTGCAGTACCGGCTCCTATGTCAGTACTGCGAAGTTACACATCGACAAAAGCCTCCCCAAAACACGCAGGGACAATTATGGCAGCTTTTGAATCATTTGACGCCCTATCTTACATCTTGAATTTAATGTCTCTGGAAGTTTACAGGGCGACATTAAATCAGTTTTCAGGAACTGTATTTGTTTTGCTAAGTGGCTGCTCGTTTATAGCATTTTGTTTAACACTCTTGAACAAGTGCTACTTGCGGGAGATGAATGCAAATAATCAAGCAGCTTCGAATATAGAAGCAGCCAAATCAACACCTGAAGTTAACGTTATCACAAATAATAATGCTCTTGAGTACAATAAGGAAAAACCCGATCCCAAGGAATTAACAGAAGAAGTGATTTAGCCGAATATGTTGCAAGAACATTGCTAACTTGTATGCTCCTTTGTTTTTATGCACTTTTTATGCACTTTTTATGCAACATTTTTACATTATAGACTAACTATAATTTTTATAAGATAAAGATTTCATATTTATGGAAAAATGATATTATATATATATTACTAGAAATCTATATTTTACATATGTTGTAGTGTTTGTTTTAATACAGATTTCTTATTGTTTTTCTGTTTTATAATTGTGTTTGACTTTTTAGAATTGCTTCGCCATGTAATTTAGTTGTTCGTTTAACCCTATTTTACACGGGCTTTTTGAGGTTCCTTCCTTCCGTTTCTTTTATTGACAGCGGCCATAACTCCGAATTGGCTTAAGCTAAAAGCTTGAAATTTGGTAAGTAGCCCTCAATAATACAACTGAAAAAGTCATGCTGAATAAGCAATGGCTGCTATGGTTACCTGACGACGTCGTCACAAATGCCAAATTTCTTAGAGTAAGTACCTTTCTTTACAGAGCTATATCTACTGAACGAACAAATTGACATTTTTCAATTCTGTTTTGATTTTCTGCAGTTCAAAAGAAAGACCTTTCGAAATATGTCATCAGATGTTCAAAAAAATCAAGTCCTGATGCACTACGGAGCACTAAAACCGCCACAAATTGGCCCCGCCGCCATTTTGAAATGATGACGTCATCAAATTTTTTTTGTGTTCAGCATCATTCATTAATTGAACAACCTGTGAAATTTTTAAGTTGATATCATCATCCTATCAAAAGTTATTATTAGTTGAATTTCTGACCATTTTATATTGACACTTTGTGTTACATAATTGCGCATAATTAATGACGTAGTTTAGATAATTACTTCAAATTTTCAGAAAATGTGTTTAATAAGTTTTTGTTAATTGCTGCAAAAATTTCAAATGCATAGCATTACACTATTTGAGTTAATAAAAAACTTTCCGCTGCGGGCAAAAATTTGATTTCACCATTCTGTGGTGATTGGTGATTTCTGAAATAGGTAAGTAAAGTTAACAAAACTTGGTAGGAATACTTTATATTAAAAACTGAACCAGTTGAAACAAAGAAATTTTAGCTGACGTCATCAAGTTTTTGCTTACGTCATCAATTTTTTTCTTACGTCATCATTACGTCAGCAATTCTGATTTCAGAGTCTGAACACTAAATCATTGAACTTTAACATATTTTGTGGGTCTTTGGGTTATTTGAAGATTCAAAGATCACAATTACGCGCCAAAGTTAGCTAAAATACTGTAAAATTTAACTTCAATTTAATAAGTCATTATGACGTCATGATAAATAATCACCTTATTATTAAGTCATATAGAATCTAACTGCTGTGAAAGTTGGAAGTGATTTGATTCAAAAGATATTGTCAGTTCAAATTTGAAAGTTCTATAAGGATTTCTTTTAAATTTTAAGGTTGGTTCTGGCTAATGCTCCATCAGTTTTTGATAGCCTTTTGAAGCCTTGCAAAAATGTGTCATTATAGTAATTTCTCTAAAATTCACAAAGTTTCAAAGCGCTAGCGTTTACAATTTTAGAGTTGTTAGCAAAAAACTATGAGCGCTATTTACATTACACGTGTCCCATAACAAAGGCTACGCTAGAAATTATTCACTATAGCGTCCGTTCAAATTATGAAATATTAGCAAGGTTAAGCTAAGGAGCCTCGAGCAGAATTTATCATTCACACGCAGCAAAAAAGTACTGCAATTTGACGGCAACAAATATTATATCTGTGGTCCCCATGTATGTAAAATGTTTCATCCCCATACAGTCAAATACTGGGGAAAAATTTGTTACAAATATTTGTTGCACACGTGGGCCACGAAGAAATCATGCTTCAAAAATTTATTTGTATAAAAAGGCAAGAAAGTGCTGCAAAAGCTCTGCAGCAATATGAAACTGTAATGTCTTATGGATGGGCGACGTGCAGCAATTTTCATCCATGCGCAGCGAAGCACTTTATTGCTGTGTGTGGATGAAAAATGCTGTTTATGGCCCCTTAGCTTTAAGCAAACCAAAATCTACGACTTAAAACGTTGCGCACCCGTTCTGGAAATAAGCATGCCAAGCAACTTTCAGCAGCACAATCTAAGTTTGGCTGCCAATACGTCGTAGATCTTGGTTTACTTAACCTAGCTATTTTTTACACCAAACGAAAAGAATAGAAAAGGCTATATAAGGATGATAAAATCGCATTAAAATCTTAAATATTTGAACAATTATTTTAATTGATGTTTTTACGATTAGTTACTACGTTAACTTATAAAAACAATTACGTTTAAAATATTTCATGATTTTCTTACTGTGTTCAGATTGAAGTTATGAAATTCCTGAGTCAATGATAGAAACAAAAAATAATTATCTTTCGGTATTGTAAAGAACTTAAAGAAGGATAATGAGAGCTTTTACCTTACAATATCATGTACTTTCTGAATAATTTTTGTAAAACAATAATTTCTTAAAAATTGTTTTAGCCTCGCAACAAAACGCCTGTTCAAGTAGTGTTCAAGATATGACGCTCAGTCAGTATTTGTGAAGTGTGAATACGTGGTTTATAAGATGTTATATCCTCTTTACCACTTTATACGGGTTTTTTTGCAGTGCGCCCTCGGAAATTAGGAAAAGAGAGAAGAGGAGTGATAGCTAGTGGTTTTTTCAATGTTT
The DNA here is from genome assembly GCA_032270445.1 of Darlingtonia californica. NCBI lineage: Eukaryota > Viridiplantae > Streptophyta > Magnoliopsida > Ericales > Sarraceniaceae > Darlingtonia > Darlingtonia californica. The sequence goes on from JAUBWS010135516.1 coordinate 19,809, forward strand.
AGTGTTATCAGTCAGAAGGAATTTGTATTAATATTTTTTGTAGTTTTATAGTGTGTTATATAAGTAAAAGAGTTTTAATTAATAGTGTTTGTGATATGTTTGTTTGATATGACGCTATTTATAAGGGAAGGTTCTTTTATATTGTATTTTAAACTTATAAAGTATCACTCATTTTTGAATGAAATACAAAGTGATACAGTTTTTAAAATTTGCTGAGATTTTTATTCTTTATTGCGTGATAACACTTAACCCTATTATACCCGGGGGGCATTTTTTTGCCCGCGACCGAAAGTTTTTTTTAATGACTCCAAAAATACTTATGTTATGAACTTGAAATTTTGCAGCAATTAAAAAACACTTATTAGACACATTTCCTTAAAATTTGATATAATTACCTTAAACACGTCATTAATTATGCATAATTATGTAACACAAGGTGTCAATTTACTTGATTTGACTTGATTTTTATGAAAATCTGATGGCATGACTATGAAAGGTCTTTCTTTTGAAATTCAGAAAAAACAGAATTTATCAAAAATAAAATATCCATTTTAATTTATTTGTAAAACAAACAAATCTATTATCAAAAATATTAAGCAGAAGCTTTTCGAACTCAAACGTTCATCATTAATGCTATAGTAAAATGATAAAATCCTGACAAAAAGATCATAAAAAAATGCGGTTACTATGGATACAATATGTACAATGATTATATTATAAATGATCTAATAATCAAACTTTCCATTAGTGAATTTCAGGAACCGTCTCTGATAAATGTTTTGCGATACGCTTTCGTTCTTTTCATAATATGGGACTTCAAGTATCAAAAACGGATTCTCCTCTTTAAACATGTTTGGTGGTATTATAAATGATTCATCATATTCATTTGTTGGACTTATAAATGTTAGCAGAAAAAACACAAAACTGTTGCTTCACGTTAGCGGATGGGATGAAAAAATTCGTCATTTTGTTTGTTTGACAAGGGTATCCGTATTATTTAACAGGGTATCCGTATTTTGCTAGCCCGATAGACCTAGCCCGGATTTGTAGATAGTATTATGCTTCTGACGATAAAAAATTGCTCCACATCTGCTTTAAAAAACACGAAACCCAATCACTTTACGTTATTGAGATAATTGACTTTTGTTATCATAATAAATTGTGCTAATTATGTTCACTTAACTTTATCAAATTTTATCCAAAATTAATCAAAAACGCAAAGAGCAAAATAGTCATTTTTTATCGAACTATGATTTGTCGACATAAATTCACAACTCACACAAATTACTTTCCAGCACAGTGCGTGCCTAGGATGCTTCACATCACTAAATGAGAAAATTTAATGGAGAGCTTGACAGTGATCAGTGTAATCAAGGCTGAAGCTTACAGCGGGGCATTTTAGCGGAGCATTTTAGCCTGAGCTACTGACTAGTTTAAATAACTTTAACAGAGTTTAACCCAGCTCAGTAGAAAGTGTCAAGCAGGCCTGGCTTGACGATTTTGAGGAAGTTATTGCGAATGTATCGCTCAAATGGGACGGTGCTGTCATTATAGCGGGAGACTTTAACATAGACCTGATTGGTGGAGATAAAACCACATTAACTAAGTACAATGACACACTCGACGCATACAGTTTAACACAGCATATATCCTACCCAACTAGAGCGGGAAAAACTCTAATAGACCACATATGCTCAAACATTCCGAAAAAACTATCCTGTGAAAACGTACTACCTTGCGAATACATCAGCGATCACGATTCACCATTTGTTATACTGAACATCAAAAAGCAAAAATTTGAACCTCGCTACAAATTCGTTCGTAACGAAAAAAACTTTAATATTGAACAATACATTAACGACTTCAGCCAGCTACCCTTATCAACCGTGTATGCATTTGATCAACCAGAAGATCAACTTGATGTGCTAAACCAGTTAATCACAGAGTGTATCAACACC
>JAUBWS010135627.1:0-21758 GCA_032270445.1 Darlingtonia californica
TGAAATAAAGAGCGTAAATATAAGAAACTCGGAAAATATTTGCCATATTGCACTCGGCACTGTACGATAACTAGTACGTAACCGCATGTTAGGAATAAGATAATGCATTGTACAAAAAAGTTTCATAGTCACTCCTCCACAGGGGCTCTATTTTTGCTCTGCATTTTTAAGGTACCATTTTCAAAAATCTAACTGATCTGGTAGAGCTTAAAAAGTATATCTAGCATTATTGATGGAAGTCTGTAAAATACACACTGGTCACGAATTTGCAAATTTTATTCAGTCTGTTCAGCAGATATACCATTGAACCAATAGTTCATAACATTAAAGATAAGCCGCTGCACAAATGGTCAAACGGTTAACGCAGGCCTAACAAAGCTTGAAAAGAGCCACAAATCAAATTGAGATTACATTTAAAAAACCCGTTAACCTTTTTAGTGCTATTTTTAGGTGATTAACGATCAAATTAGAGTTAAAAATGTTTTGCCCGAATTTTAATTCTACCAAAAATTATCACGCACAAATCCAAAAATAAAATATGCTAAAATAATTTCGCCCGAAATAATTCTGCTCAACTTTTTGTCTGCCCGAATTTTTTGTAGTTAAAACCAATACGAAAAAAAGTAATTAAAAGATAAAGTTGAGGAAAAATTTTTTTCGCTGTCAATTTTGAGTTTTTTTGAAAAAATGTAAGCATTGGATGAATTCAGACGAGAAATTGATTCACCCATTATTATTGTGCAAAATTATATCATCAGAAAGAGGACTAAAGGAACTTTCCGAAAGTACATACTTTTAACGGGGGAAAAAAAGCAATAGATAATGAAATATGAAGAAAATGAAAAACATGCTGCAAAAAGTGTGAACATTATCCTTAATTTGACTGGGGAGGAGGCGGGATGAAAAGGTGTATTGCAATAAACTTTTATCGCACCTGTTGTCTCTAGAATTTTATTTTATGATAAAGTATCAGCATGATTAAATAAAACAGGAATAAGTTTAATATTGAAATTTTAGTAGCGATTGCGATTTCTTTTTATAGACACCCACGCTTTTTGTAATTCGGCGTACTCCTGTAATTCAGTGGTCTCTATAAATTTAATATTGAAATTTTAGTAGTGATTGCGATTTCTTTTTATAGACACCCCCACTTTTTGTAATTCGACGTACTCCAGTGTAATTCAGTTGTCTCTATAAGTTTAATATTGAAATTTTAGTAGTGATTGCGATTTCTTTTTATAGACACCCCCACTTTTTGTAATTCGACGTACTCCAGTGTAATTCAGTTGTCTCTATAAGTTTGATATTGAAATTAGAAAAAATGTTGAATTTGAATTAATAATTATGGAGCCTTCGAATTTATAAATTTTTAGAATTAATAAAAATATAGAAAACCTGTTCATATGTAAATAAATAAACACTGTACAAGTGTTTCATTAAAATATTTAATAAATATCTTCTGAAATCGGAGAAACCTCCTTATTAGCAAAAGCTCATTTCGGGAGAATTTTTCCAAAATAACAATTTACGAAAATTTAGTGTTAAATTTTAATAAATTTTCGAAGATAATACAATAGTTTCATCAAAACAATAAATTGGAAGTATCCTGTAAATTTAATGTCCCAATCCAACTTTTGATTTTTTTTATTGGTAGAAATTTTCTTTATTGATTTATTTTATTATTCTTTAAATTTGCGCACAAAAGGGCAATGGGGAAAACTGAACTCCTTATTGCTTTAATATTTTAAACTAAACATGTATGCGAGCTTTTTCTTCGTACGAGATGGGGAATTTCTTAAAATAAGATGACATCACCACGAGCATTGTTTTCATTACATTTTAAGCCAAAACATTTTTTCCCTTGTTATAAATTTTCCTCGCATTATCGAAAATGCAAGGGTAATATCTTAAATACTTTTTCTCTGGATATCGCAAGGACTTTCCTGTGAGTACTTATGTTTCTCACTAGGTAATCAACAATAACATTGTGGTTCAACGTTCATACCGCTCTTTCGTCGAGTAATACCACTCCTTATACTTTCATGATCGCATTTGTAATTGCTAGCTAGACATTTTATCTCAAAAGACCAACCTCTTCTTTTTGCTGTCACTTCCAGCTATGCATTTAAATTAACGATAACATCATTAGCGCTCATGTTTGTAACACTTGAATTACCTTTCAATAAAGTTGTCGAACCATACGACAAAGGAGAGGAATTAACTTGAATTCGGTTCACCACTTTCTTTCTTTTCAAATTTTTGATGGGAGCACCACGAGCATGGTATATTGTTTCTCCCCAAACATTTTTCGTTCTCTTGTAACGACGTTCACGAAAATATGCCATTATAACTGTAAACAACAAAATTAGGGTGAAAACCCATAGGCCAATAGACAGACCTTGCAAATGTTTTTGTAAAGTCATCATTTCTTCGTTATTCTTTTTGAAGGCGAAATAACATAAAACGCCAGAAGCGAATGTTAATAACAAAGCAGCTTGTTGGATGAAATTGAAAAGTTCATGGTTTGCTTTCAGACTTAGAAGAAAATCCTCTGTACACATTTTTGCTCCACAAAAACAAGTCCTCTTACGAACGAACTTCTTCCGTATTTTACGTTCGCGTCACAAACAACTTTCTATCCTATGATTTCAGTTTTATTTTGAAGATTTTTACACTGTCTATTTATCTATTTTTAACATCTAGGTCTTATTCCAATAGCCTTCTTCTATAACAGCACCAAAACTCCTTGGCAACTATCATCGAAAACTATATACAATACCCAGCTTTCATTTTTCTATTATATCCCTTACTTAGCAGACAACGTACGAAGTTTTCACGTCCATGTGACAATCATTTCGATCATATTTCAACATCCTATTCGACAAGGTTGAAGAAAAAAATGAAAAAAAGAAAGAAAATAGAACACATACCAGGCTATGAAAAATACATTTGATTACAATAAAACTACTTGTTGCTCCTATAAACGTCATGCTAAGATTATTGTAAGCTCAAATGAAGAAAAAAATATCATGTAATACATATTAGACTTAAAATAAATTTAATTCTAAAACTTTCTTAAAAATGAATGATTCCTGGATTTTCATTCAACAATTTTGTTTTCAAGAAGAATCTTTTAAAACATCGAACATTACGAATACAAAAATTGCTGTTCGTTCACAAATATGTACTATGTACCAAATGACAACCACGTCTATGCTTTTTCTTCTTTTGTGACTTCGGCGTAGCAAAAAGTCGTCGTCATCATTGTACTCTTCGTACTTAAGGGATTTACTACTCCGTGATCGTGTTCTTCTAACAACAACACTCATTCCTCGTGACCTTGTGGTGAAATTCTCATCCGAGTAACAACTTCATGTCTTTTCTTCATTCAATCTTTTTCTTTCTTCTGCTTCTTTCATTCGTTTTAAAACCATTGCTTCAAAATCTTCCTGATGATCAAAATTGTCCAAATTACCTGCCATGTTCTTTTCACTTTCTTTACCCTAATAACAACAACAACAAATCTTTCCTATGAAAGCCAAAACAAAATCATCGATGAAAAGCTCCACTCTCTAATAATTAAAACGTTCAATGATTCAAGTTGTAGAGGCTTCCAAATCAAGAGGCTATGTTAGCCTAAATAATAATTTAAGGGATGAAAATGAAAACAGGTGAGATTTCAGAAATTTCCAATCATAGAGAACCCCACTTTCAACGCACTCGAAAAAGAAACCTAAATACTTACATATGAGCGATACAAACTATTTGACAAAGTTGCTTCAGTTCAGTTACCCATGTTTAGTCGATATGATCAATAAAATTGTGAATGGCTTACCGATAAATGTGATGTTTCTTCTTTTTGATGGGGAGCAACTAACCATGTTACAGTCAAGGGATTCTCTTCAAATCCTTTGGCAAACTCAAGCGCCATACTCTATGACAAGAAAACAAGTTTGAACAGGAAAATTTATCGTTGAATCTACAATGCTAAAAATGCCCTTCGCTTCTAATTTTTTATCATAATATCAAGACCAGACTTTGTTATTCCAAGGAGAGTTCACAATATCAAGACCAGACTTTGTTATTCCAAGGAGAGTTCAAGGTTTTCGAAATAACTCACAGCAGAAGTGCAATTGTGTTTTTACATGCAGCACTGTAGATTTTTAGATAGAAATGAATGAAACATAGCTTCAAAAATAAATGATACACACTGCATGTAAAGGGCTTGTATATTCTATGATGGCCAATCCATTCTTCTTTGTTGAGACTACAATCCCAGTCACATCACCAAACTATAAGAACACAAAAGAAATTATTTAAATAACTAATTAAAAAAAATGTTGTAATTTGGTTCCCAAGTTACTTACGAACCGCCACAAAAAGGATTCAATTTTTCATCGTATGACAAAATAAATTTGAATGGGTTACTTGCTACTGCTAAATAGATAGATAAACGGAGACTGATATTTATTGTGTACAGCTTCACTAACCCAGACCCGTTTGACGGATGATTGGTTATTTCCAGGAGGGTCCACAGACAGACATCTATCATATCGAATTCGCGTCCAGACTAGCGAATCGATCGAGTAACAGTCCTCACTAAGTCAGACCAGCTAGACGTTAGGGCGACAGGATTTCAGTTAGAACAACTTGACATGACAGGACTTACACTCGCGACTCGCACAGAAGTACGCCTATAAAACTGTGCCACTTTTTTTTTCTGCATTGATTTTATTCCACGTAATGAAGTAAATAAACGGTGGTACTTCAGAACACCTTAATCTTAAGTGAACGCTTTTGGCTGATTGTAACCCAAGGAACGTTTTAATCCTTGGTGTATGGGTCCCTAGCTACGGGTCAAAGACCGTAAAAAGGCTGTGACTAACGGAACCACTCAAAACGGAACCGACGAGCAGTACAAAAATTCATAGCGCAAGATAGATAAAAATGTGAACAAAAAAGGATTATAGAGTTATAGAGTTACCTGTTCAAAAATTTTCATCAGAATAGCATCGTCATATCCTCCATTATCGTGGTCGTTTTTCTTGGATTTCCATTTCACCTAAAAATCAAAACATAATCACTCAATGAGTATTATGACTAGGTGGGAAGCGGAAGGGGCATAACTAACCACTACTTACCCACTTGACCACATCATTGTTTACACAATTTGAAATAGAAGACAATATCATGCACAGTTTGAAAAGTTGGATTACTTATTTACCTGCCACTCACTTTTTTGGTGAGTAATCTTTTCACATTTTCACCAAAGCACACTTCAAAGCCGCCCCGCCCTCCCCCTCCCACTTTACAAAATGTGGCTTCGCCTCTAAATCCTCGTAATATCTAAGCTATTAATATGAAAACAAGTCAAAACGTTATGTTGTGGTTGGCTCGTGGTGGTACATAATGTGCTTCCAAAATTAACAACGACAATTAACTGATATACACTAACAGAAAATCAGATTATGTATACCACACTATAAAATAAAATTGTGACAATGTGATATCGTAAAACGGCCAATATTTTGTAATCTGCTGTGTGTTGTTTCGACAACACCATTACTTTGCCTCTTCCTCGATATCTCTCATAAAAATCTCTGTAACACAACTCACCTTTTTTCTCTCAGTATTACATAAACTATTTTTGGTCCTGATAACCTGAGTAGTCGGGCAGATTACGATCACTAATTAAACTACCGTATTTTCTCTAATAAGCGCCCGGGCGGTTACAATTTTTTTAAAGTTTAGGGGTGGGGGGGGCGCTTATTAGAGAGGGGCGCTTATAAAAAATCTAGAAAATGGATGTCAATATAATTGGAAACAAAAAACGTGTGATAACATTTCAAGAAGAAATTAAAAAGTTGGAGGAAGGAAAGGCTATTCATATGAACATTGAAACTTCAGAAATTAAGAGGGGAACATTTTTCTAACATTTTGTATAATTGTAAACATCATGCAAATATTTTCAAAAGACAATCTTTATAAATTACCGCCCGGGTGCTTTAATTTCCGTGTAAATATTATTCTAATAAGCGTCCAGGCGGTTATTAGAGAGGGGCGCTTATAAAAATATTTTCAGCTTGAGAGGGGCGCTTATTGTGGATGGGCTCTAATAAGAGAGAATACGGTATATCCAAAAATGCTGAAACTTCTTTGAAAATATAATTTTCCATTTATACTTAATTTTGGAAACATATTTATCACTAATATATCTAAGAGTATTGAAGTACTATTTATTCTGAAGAAACGTAAGGGATAAAGTAGGGTGACGGAAGAATTTATCATCACAATGCAACTCTGTTATTAAAACTTTTCAATATTAAGCAAGTAAATTTTGTGAAACATCTACGAGGGATTCATTGGGAGGGTTTTATAAGCATTGCAATTTTCACCACAGATATCTTGTGACTTAACCATTCTGAAATGGTTTTAATGTTCACTAGACATTTTACAAAGAATACAAACCTTAAGTTTAGGTAAGATATCTTCTTTTGTTTTATTTTTGGCTTCCTCTTTCAATTGTTCTTCAATCAATTCTTGTTGTTCTTTTAAAAGTTTCGAACCTTCTTCACGTAATCTTTTGATCTATTCAAAAAGAACACGCGCTAGTCAGGTAAGAATTATATAATACCTTACCGGACAAAAAAATATCGGAAAAAAGTGACGAAACTTTCCAATTTGCCCGACGAAAAAATTGTCAACTCAAATTTATTATTGCTGTGATACTAGTCGGGGAGCCAATATCAAAAATTTGTTTTGTCTAACCCGAAAGGTGGACACACAAATTATACATTTTTGAAATCCCCAGAATTTCCTCTCAGGAATCACATCACCGATTTTAAAGTGGGAGGCCAAACTTCAAGTTTTAGTAATTAGCCCCCCCCCCCCCCTTACTTGGGAAAAGTACTAAAGTACCCTCCACTCTGAAAAAGTGGGGGGGGGGGGGCATGCCCCCCTCCCCAGTGATGTGATCCATGCCTCTATATGAAATGGTCAGTCTTAGCAAGATATTTTGGTCAATCCCTCGTTACCAGGACTTTTATGGGGGTTGAAAAGCTATCAATGGTCGTTCCCCTTTGAAAGTCAAATTTTGAAGATTTGCATTTGAAATTTTTGATTGATCCAGTCGATAGAGCATGAAAAGTAGGTAAGAAAAATGGGGTCATCTGTAAAATTTGGACCACTCCATGCAAGAATATCAGCCATTAAGGGCAAATTGGCTATTTTGTCTATTTTCTGGTGATGTCAACACTTTGAATTGATACTCTTAGCGCTTGAAATTTATCAAAGTAAATAAATCCAAAAGGTGTATGGTTTGTAAGGTTTCGGTAATCCGTTGCTGAGTTATTTCACTTGCCTGGTAACGAGAGATTGACCAAAACCAAACATTTTACTAAGACCAACCATTTCATATAGGGGAGATTCTGAGGATTTCAAAATGGTACAATTTGTCTGCCTATTTCTCGGGTTAGGCAAAAATTCTTAGTTTACGAGATAATGAATCAATATACACTAATTCATTAATATTTATAGCATGATTACTTGTTTTAATTATTTTCTGTCCAGGTGCATTTGGTCGAGATTTAAAACTTGAAACAGGTAGTGTTGTTCAGTTTGAGGCTTTCCTCATACCACTATCTACCGTATTCTTCATGAGTATTTTGTAGGGTTATGTTCTGGGATTGTGAATAGACACTATAATTTGTGTAATTTCTATCTACAATCGTTTTTTTTTTCTTCTTGAGATTTTGTCACTTCTGTCCAACAAAACTTTTGTCCGACATTTTTTTTGCACAATAAGGTAGCACCGTACATACTACTGACATAAAGAGTGTATTGACATTTTAAAAGAAAATTTTCACTTTTTCACAGGGAACAACACACGAATTTTAGTTCTGTAAATGTTTTCTCTGGCTTTGGACATAGCCGCGGAAAATTATCGAAAAGTATGCGAGTCAACGCCGATCAATTATCCATTTGTCAACCATTTTTTAAGTGAATTAGCTACGAAACAACGCCACCCAGCCAGTAAAATGAGTGACAAAATGGAGGATTGTGATAAGAAAAAAACCGGCTTCAAGTACAAAAATACAGGCGTGTTCTTGAGATGCGTTATCCAATGTTGTTGAGGGAAAGGTGGTATTTGTCTTAATCAATCAGAGGTAAGACGGATGTGCGTGCAATTCACATGATCTCACAAAAAGGTGAAGCGGTTTTTATAAACAAACGATGTTGGCTATGTAGGTTCTAGACAACCACATAATGGTTTTTACATTGACAGATTTACACCCTACTCTTTAAGTGGTAAGCTTCCTGCTATATTACACATGAAACAAGAATTAAACAACCGCACATTGATAGAGGTTGATTGTAGGAAAATTAAAATGATACTATTTGACCTTGAACTGACTGTAGAGAAATAACGGTTGAAAATTACGCTCATTTTGTTATTAAATACAAAAGACAAAGAAAAAATGTTCATTCAATAAGAAGTAATCAAACTGAAATTAAATTTTCAAAGTACAAAAACAAGCGGCGTTTATTTGATATCATCCGATGGGAATGTTCAGATTTGATGAGGATAATGTCACTGACACATCACATAAATTCGCACATAGCCTGATTCCTAAAATAATGTCAGTGACACATCATAATTAGCCTGATTCCTAAAACACCAATATCACGATCCGTGTCAAGACTTAGTTTCTCAAACTTGAAAATTAATTTTACTATGAAAACAGAACAAAAAATACAGAAGTTCACAGTCAAAATTTTGACGTAATGTTCACTTCACAATGTAGTTTGAAACATACTGTGAGGTGTGCAGCGAAACTCGATTTTCTTCAATTTGAACTTTCATTTAAATTTTTGAATAGCAGGGAATCGAGCCCTCTTGCCCTTACACTTCCCAACCCCTGTGACAAAATAAGTAATTCCTAGTGTGTTGTGTTTTTAACTGTGTGGTAGTTTCACGGGACCACGCATGCACTGCTATGCAACTTTTATCATTCTTCACATCCCAGTGAGCGAAATCGTGAAAAAACCCATGTGGGGAGTGTTATCTATTCAAACGGCATACAGAATTGTGTGCTGTTTAAAAAGAAAAATACTCCTCCACATAGGTTTTTTACTACTTCTGCCCACTGGGATGAATAGAAATGTAAGCTAAAATAAAGTTGACTTTGAATCTTTCTATACATGCTATTCTTAGATAAACCTTCCTTTAGAGTTGTGTTGCGAAAAGCCACAAGAAACCAGCACAGAAAAATTGTTTGGGTGAAGTTACAAAACAGGGTTTTTCGTACGTCTATTGTACTTGAACAGAGTGGGAACAAAAATAATGATACAACCTTGTCGAGTGTTGTATGTAACAACGGAAATCAAAAGTTATGAAGAATAGCAGATTTTGTATCTATTCATTGTTAAAACACTAATCAACATTTAAAAAGGACATGCAAAAGAACGGAAACATGTCACAAATATGATCTTTTCCTGATACAAAATCGTTAATGACTAGCGCTAAAAGTACATATAGCATGACAATGAGTATATACAAAAACCAACTCATTAAGGAAGAAGCCGGATTCGTAATGAATTACGTCTGAATGACAAAAGAAAGAAAGAAATGTTTCCACTCGTAATCAAAGTGTACCAACACACGAAGCCATGACATATCGTCTCGTCTTTCTGTTTTGGCACTGATAAGAATAACAAAAGCAGTGGTTGATTTGTTACTTCAACAAACTATCCACACGAAAAGTTTAGCTTATATTTTGGGAGTACAAGAAAGGGAAGAGTTTGTTGTTGACAAGTGTTGTTATTTTTGGTGAGAGGAGATAAGGACACTTTGAAGATGATGTCTATTTATGTGGTAGTATACTGCACTCTCTGTGGGGTGCTCACTCAAGGTAATACTTCTAATTAAATGGAGCTTTAGTTAATTAATCAATGGTCATTGTAAAGATGAGAAGTGGTTTTTGAAATGAGGATGGTTTGCTAAGTGATAAGTTAATATATTTGAGATGATTTCAGAATAAGCAGACAAAAGGTACATTGACAATTCAAATGAAGACACAAAGTGACGTTGTGATGTTTTTTATGTCTCAAATATACATAGAGATATATGTTACATTTCATAATGAATTAGTGAGAATTCACAGTAAATAAGTTAAGTCATTCATTTCATACGAACAAGAATTCCATAGATTTTGTTCATTTAATAAATCCCATCTCAAATACAACAAAAACAAACCGATTATGGACGGCAATTAAAGGCAGCAAGCGACTTTATAATTAATGGTTAATACATCTATATTGTGCGTTTGTAATCGCATGTTTATGCAAATAAGCGATGGAATTCTGTCAGACATCTAGCACAAACAAATCAATTTGAGAAATCCCACTGATAAGATTCATCACTCAGTCAGTAGACATGTAAACAGAAGAATGATAAATAGCTCATCAATTTTGTTTATATTATTACTGAGCTTAGGTATTTGTATTAAGATTATTCACTCATCCATCACACAAGTAGCAAATGTCATCCGACCTTACATCTTATTTTTCAGGACTTTCGATATCAGAAGATATAACTGATTATGTTGAAGTAAATTCCAAGTCATCTTACATTCATTTCGATAGTGCAAATGCGGACAGAAACCAGCTGAAAGCAATATGGAAGAGACTGGTTTCCTTGCTACAAAAACCAACATACAAATGGACGATTCCAACAACTTTATCCTCTCATCCATCTTCATGTAAGAAATTTTTTCACCGACTTCTATTCATGTATAAGTAACCGAATGATGGTCAATTTTACTGACGTATGAGTCCTATGTAAAATGAAGTTAAAAACTGGCTCTTTGATGAATTTCTGTAGAAAATCTTGTTTTTCATTGAAATTTCAAAAAAAATCAGTAGAAAAGCATTTGCAAAATTTAAAGGCAATTTTAAGCTTCTAGTTAATACATACTATCATGCTAAATTATGCAGTTAAAATAACGAGAATTGTTGAAATTTAAAAGTTGATTATTATACTTCAATTAAACTTTCTTTAAATAGCAAAATAAATATTCTTTTCGTTGATATGGAATCGATTTTCCGAGGATGTATCCATTTCAATGAATTTTCAGGTGAGGAATACACATATTGTGAAAAAGACGATCGACCACCACAAGGAGTTTTTCGGCGATTACCGATCTACCCTTGGTGGTTCTATTCCTGCGAAGGAAACAAGGTGAAATGTCAACCATGCCCAACTATAGAAGATTTAGATCATCCAACACTGTTCTTCTCAGAACGTTGTCAGCAATGCATTTCAGAATACAAAGGTAAGTAATATAATGAGGACTTCTAAATATGAGAAAAGCAAACGGCAACAATATAGACAGCACCAATTAAATAACGGGGGTTTGGATGGGGCTTTGAAATCGTTGAAACACTTAAATGTAGAAGGTATTTACATAGGTGAGTATGGCCAAACTCTCTACTGAATTTGGTTTATTAACCTTCAAATCTCGACAATTTTGTCATTTCGGTCACTTTTTATCTTCACTGTTTAATGCTTAATCAATTCCAGAAATTAATTGAATTTTTTTTGAAAAGCTACTCATTTTCTAAGAGAAGCAATTTACACCTAGATGAAATTTTAAGACAGCAACAATATTATGAATAGAACCGGTATTTTCCCTCAACGTCAACTATTTTTGTGAATAATGTTCTTTGATAATACCGGTCAAAAAATTCGTTCATCATCATCATGAAAAAATGTTGTATCGACATAATAGAACTAACCTCCTCCACAGACGTTTTTTTTTATGATTTTACCAACCTTTCCGATGTAACCTTCAACTTTTTCCTTGTACAAAAAAATTTTGACATTTAAAACAAGCATTTAACATTTATTTGTTTATAGATGAAAGAATTTCCTGTCCCCCCAAAGAATCGGAAGGTAAGAAAAATATTGTTTTAAAATTGACTGGACATCTTCTCGGCACGAGATTATAGTCTATCAAACATTCACGTCTGATCTTATTACCTTACATTTGTCTTAAGCCTATTTGATCCGGGCTTTTTGACCCCTGCAAAATTCTGGTCTAAATAAGCTAGAGCAATGAAACTTGGAAGAATTATAGGATGCTATAAAATCTACAACTTCACGAATAAGTTTTTGTGACTGTGCTGTGACGTCATCGTATATGTTTAAAAATGCTGAAATTTAAGGATTTTAGGGTATTATCTTTGAAATAATGTTACAGGAGATCTAATAAAGCTGTTTTAATTCTGTTTTGATTTTCTATAAGTTGATGACTTTCTTGAAATTGATTTTGTCTTGTCTAACTAACTTCAGTCCAAGTATTCGTGAAAAATTTGAAGGTGTTATCGTTATTTGTTAGAGACTTATTGACAATCAAAATTTGGTTTTTTTATAAGCACTTTTTCTTACCTCAACTCAAAATGGTTGCAATAGCAACGTCAAAAAGCAATTTTTCAAATTTTTGTTTGAAGTTATCTTCCCAAATGAATTTTAAGAAAATTCATAAGATTTCAAGTTCGTAGCTTTAACAGAAAAAAAGACATTTACGAAAAACTGGCAGGGTCAAATAAGACTAAAATGTAAAAGTTTGAGAGAAAAAACCTCACATAATGATGCAGTGGTATAATTTGGTTGCATTTATATTAGTGACATCGATTACTTTCCTCAGTCGATTAATGGTATTTGAAGATTTCGCAATGAATGCAAAACGTAATAATTATACTTAGGATAACATATATGAAACATCAATAGATGAAAAATTTCGCGAGTTTTCGCTATATTTAGGGAGTCAACTTTCGCGGATAATTCATTTAGAAAAATTTGAATTTCAGACCTTTTCGTGGGAATAAGCTTTCTTTTATAAGCTTTCTTTAACCCAATAATCTTCATTGATCAATGTTGAAAACAGTACTCAATACGCAAAAGTGTAGAGCATATTTTTATAAACTTTCAAAAGTTTATTCTTTAAAAGTAACTATCCTCTCGTTTTCATTTTAGGACAATCAGAATGGCATCAGTCATCTTTAAGGTGACGTCACATCCATGGAATGGCACATTCAAAAAACGAAAATGGGAATTTATCCAAAAAATAATTTGGAAGAATTAACGAAAGCAAATACATTATTTATTATGGAGTATCATATAGTTGCTATTAATTTAAGTTATGAACCATTAGTAAAATAAATTAACTATATATTATAATATTTCAGTCGTGAAAACGTGATTAACTTTTATACAGATATTATTTTTTTAATTCCATTGCTTGTAAATAAACCCCGGTGTTAAGTATAAGATACAATACGAAACAAGATAATTAATCAATCTTTTTTTTTTTGATTCCAACAATTTAGTGTGGGACGGGAACATTAAGTACAGAGTAGAAAAAATTGTAGTGTAAAAAAATATGCATGCCAATAACCTTTCACCTATGCTTCAATCATTCATTCGACCTTTCACCTATGCTTCAATCATACTGTATTCCGTTGCGTTTTTCAAAAACGAGTTGTCTTGAATGACGATGAGGGAAGATAAAAAAACATCATGAATTCTAGACTACATCCGAGGATTCCAAAAATCGGGGGAAAGTCACGAAATGTATTTTTTGCGGGAAATTCTGACAACGTGATTATTGGTTTTAAATAAATCTAACGCATTGAAAGAAAGTATGCCAGAGGTAAAAGAAAGTATTGACTCATTTACCTCAGCTGCAAGTTTTTCTGCAGCATCAGCATCAGATTCTTTCTCTTGTTGTGCTGCACTTTCACGTTTCTCCAAGTCTGTAAACAAAAACAAAATACTACTTAATTAGTTTAATTATCTAATGAAATTAACAGAATATTTAATTACGATCCAATATTGTTATCCCAATCAATTAAACTTTTTCAGGAAAATGGGATAATGAATTAATTACAAGTAGCATAATTGATTTCCTGTAAATGGAATGTCAACAATCCAATGGTGTCATGTAGCATAAACCACCGAAATGAAAAAGATAGTGCCTTCGTGAGGTAAAATGCTTGAAGTTTGATAGAATTTAAGATCGTCAATTTTGATCTTCTAGAAAAACCAATCTCCTTAATAGACGTCTAAGTAACTAACGAACTTTCGAATTTATAACGAAGAAGCTGTTTTTGCCATGACATGTCAACAAAATGTAATAACAGGATATTATGTAATATGACCGAGAATCGTCATACAATCCAACCATTCATCTTTAAAAAACTTAATGTACTTGTAAAAAGTTGACTTACCTTGCTTGAATTTCTTTCTTTTCGTATCAAAAGCTTGCGTTCTCAATCGAGCTTTTTCACGAGCTCTCAACACTTTATCGAATGCCGCTTTTGCATCCGAATCTGTCAATACCTTTAATGCTTCCGAAACTTGAATGAAGAGCTCAGCTGCAAAAGAAAATGAAAACAAAAATGATTTTCAAAGAAAAGCCTCTGCATTCTTTAACCTTTCATGAAACTAGAAATCACTAGTGATTAATGATTATGAAAGTGTAGTCTAAAAGGCTTTGGAAAGACTACAAAAAATAGTACCTGCTTTCGGATTATCGGGATTTTTATCAGGATGGCATGACAATGCTTTCTTTCGGTATGCCCGAAGTATCTAAATTGAAATTGAAAATACATTCTTATATTGTTTTTAAATTCATTCATTGTGTTTATCAAAATATTCTAAGAACAAGATGATGCTATTATACAGTCAGACCCAAAATCGAAAAGAATTGACTCTTTTCTACGAATTATGGTATTAAATCGTTCTTTTTTTAAATATAAAGCCTTCAAATCAAGTCTTCGCAAGAAACCCTAAACCCTAAGAATTTGCTCTGTGCATTGATTTATCGAAATCTATGGCATGACTACCGTTGTTTATAAGCCTGCCTTGTCAAAAGTTAGAAAAGTGTATTTAAACGGTAAGCCATACAGACAAATTTAAATAATTCTTCTGAATCTTTGATACGTGTTCTGATAAAAGCAATATGCACATCATTCTCGGGTTTAAATGTCCTAGTAACCTCAAAGTATTACTATAAAATTTGTTTATATTATTTTGGGCTTTGTCACAACTGCATTACTTATGTGGTAATTTCAACACCCTCTCTCAATCATTGAATAGAAACAATAATCTTGGAATCCAGGCTGATACAATACTATCATTGAACACAAGTAAATATATACCTCTTTCTGTGTGCTTTCAATTGTACATCCCAGAAGCTCGTAATAATTTGGTGAGCCTCCCATTGTTCGTGAGGTATCCAATACTTTTTACGAAAAGACTTAAGTTATAAACATTTTTTCTTTTTATCTAAAAAAAGTCATGAAAAACTATAAAAACATTAAACATGATTAAATCCATACCTGGTTCTCTAATACGCCTATTTTCATGTTTAAAAGAAAATTTAAGGAAGGATTAAACACTGTAAGTATTTACTTAGGATAGCTTCTTCAGTTTACGGATCATTTTTTTCACCGAAAAAGAAGAAAACATTGCATTAACACGGTAGTCTAACTAACATTTCTAGGGTAGGCAAAATTCGAATCTTAAAATTAGCGAGATCTCAAATGTTATCTATTTTATCAATTTATATAAGATTATTTCACCCAAGGACAAAGATTTGGGACTCTCGAATGGTTCTAAAAATCTGCAAATACTTCATGAAAAGATGACCTCCAAGAATTGGATTTC
Source organism: Darlingtonia californica (assembly GCA_032270445.1). Taxonomy (NCBI): domain Eukaryota; kingdom Viridiplantae; phylum Streptophyta; class Magnoliopsida; order Ericales; family Sarraceniaceae; genus Darlingtonia; species Darlingtonia californica. The sequence continues at coordinate 15,731 of JAUBWS010135627.1, forward strand.
TCGAGACTGAAGACTTAAGCTAGGTATTCTAGTTTCTAAGGTTAGTACCTATTCCAAAAAATAAAAACAATTGAATACAAAAATGTGGAGCAAGACACGAATAAACGTCTTCTCTTTCAGGTACATGCAAATGCAGTCGTATCGAAATCATCTAGTAAGTAAATTCATAAGTGGAGGTCTTTACTAATTTCGCCCGCTGGGTGACGTTAAACAATTCAATCTACCTTTAGTATATTAGTTATTATCGGTTATTACTTGCGGGATTCATTTTTACGAGATTTATTTTTGCAAATCTAGATTGTTTTCGCAAGAATAAATTCCCTCAAAATATTCTAAAGTTTAGGATTCGCAAAAATAAACTAAAACTCAAAACATACTAAAAACTAGCAATTTTTCATTCATTTTACCTACTCTTATAAGTATCGCAAAAATGAACCCCGCAAATGTTTTAGTATTGACTTGATTCGCAAAAATAAACTTCGCAGTTTTTTTTGACTGTTGATTCGAGAAAAGAAATCTCACAAAAATTTATCCGAAAATAATTAACACACTGAAGGTAAATAAAATAAACATTGAATGGCACGTTTCACCAGCAGAAAAAATGATAGTTTACGCTTCTATTTAATAATTTATTAAGAAAAAAAACTTAAAATTCATGTAAGTTTATCATACTTTTAAAATTTGATAAAAAAACATAACAATTTATCCTTTGTAGAAATAAAAATAGCTTCTGATTAATCTACTGTATATACAAACATAATTCAATATAAATAAAAATTCACTTATAAAAACCTTGGGAATTTAATATTGTTTGTCTAATGATGTCGTGAATAGTTCCATTCAAACAACTTCTGCGCATAATGATTGATTTCTGTCCCTACAAATCCTTAATAATATCATCAAAGAGGGTGTATTATTTAGGATGTCAATATCTTCAACTCCTGAAGAAGTTGTCAAACTATAGGGTAACCCTTGGGCAACTCCTTAGCCTTCGTCAAAAACATGACTTTTCACGTATATCCCCTACTTCTGTGTCGGCCTTATTCCTGCTATTTGTTTTGATTGTTCCCATTGACTGAATTCGTTAGCGATTCCTTCCAATTATCATCAGACAAATTCTTTGCCCAGTCTGGAATGTTGCTTTGTGGAAGCATGAAACCAGCCATTGCGTTTTTCACTAATTCAACTTTATCTAAAACATACAATAGGACGATTCCTATGAAACTACAGCTTGTCCTTAATACTCATTTCATTAACAATAATTTTTCAATTTTATGCAGTAGTTAAATAGTTTTTTTAATTTTTGTTTCACGTATTTATTTTGAAATAGACTTAACATTTATAATTGCACTCTCCATCCTACAGATTTTACATCATTCCTTTCACCCCATTTTGTGTCCGATATTTCATCATTTTGTATATCATCATAAGTTACTTATTTAAGCAATCACATGCTTAATTCTGAAGCAAACATTCATACCTTCATTCATTTCTATGTTGTCATCTCTTGCAATATCAGTTTTTTCCTCATCATCAGAGATGATCTCAGGAAAACCTAGTCCAGTGGATGGTAAATCATCACCAAATCCACTACAAGTCAAGTTCTACAAAAATAAAAATATGACAGTCAGAAGATGAAAGGATACATGAGTTATTAAGTAAATTGCCAAAATTTACCATCTTTTATCTCTTTCTCACAGTTTAACCCTTTTAGTACCAAAATATTTCCAGATTTTGCTAATTTTACCTTTACTCATGGGTGGTGAAGCTCCTACTATCCAGGGATCTAGGATCTTAAAAATGTGTTTTCAGCCATTGCCACTCAAAGAGTCGTTAGTTAACATTTTTATTCACTGATGGATGCTTTCAGTAGTGAAAGATAATCACTGTTATTACGCATGGTGCCCTCTGGTTATTTCCAAAGAAAGGCAGTAACCTACAGTTCATAAGGAACTGAAGAGGCTATCCTAAGTAAATAATCAATCATTCATGTTCTCTAAATATCATTCACTTAAGTGGAGAAATTTTGGCGCAGAGAAAATTTGGCGCAAAATGGCAAAAATTGGCAAATTAAATCTGTATATATATATATATAATATTAGTGACTTGATACAATGTAGCATGGGTGATTTGAACAGTCTGGCTGAGTTCTTTGTACATAATGCATTTTAAAATATCTGTGTAAATCCTTGAGTTCTCTAAGCCAAATCCAGCTCTAATAAATGGTCACTCCAAAAAACTTCTAGTAAAATTTAAATATATTATATAGCATATTATACCTGATAATCAATGTCCGTGTTTATGTTTTCATTATTCTCCTCTAAATTTCTGGTGTTTTCACCATCAATATTATCTTCATCATCACTTTCACTTTCACTGTACACAACATTATTGGGAACCTCATCTTGTTGCAATAACTTATAACCATCATATTCTGTATTGTTTTCTTCATCACCACTACTCTCTTCATCTAAATCTTCTTCAGTAATTACAACTGGAATATTCCCATCCATATTCTCATGTACATCTTTGTTATTATTGTGAATGTTGTTAGGCTCTGGTGCCATATTTGAAATATTTTAGTTATGACTACATACATAATAATTAAATATTAAATAAAAAATATACTTCCACGCAAAAACATCTAAGCTAAACTCTCATAACATAAGCTGTACAGTGACGAGTCAAGCCGTGAGTAAATTAAATGAAGCCAGTCATTTCTTGGCAGCTGACAGGACAACAACCCCCTGCCCCAAAAATCAGGGATGTAGATGTAGGATTCACCCAGGGGACACAAAATGATAACTTTATTAAGGAGGAAAATGAAGAAGAAGAACATTTTCTGTACATTCAAACATTCAAGGATAATAAAAATTTATGAAAAATGGGGGTTTCTGCTTTGTTCTCAGGAAAAATATAGCTTCCGAAAGTTGGTTATCAAAAGAATCCTGAAAAGGAGAAATTAATTTAGAGAGTCTACCATAATTTGAGGTAAACCAGATCAAAATTGAGAGAAAATATCTTATATCTTTAAGGTAGCAAGGCCTCTTGAAATTCAACCCCTTCATTGCATCACTTAGATGATGCATAAAACTATTTTTGTAGCATGCAATTTTGAAATTGATCTCCCAGAGTAAACCAGATCAACTAATCAGACAAACTCAAAATAATAAAATAAACGTTTATAGCCTTAATATTTATTTGAACACTACAAGATTTTGGAATGTAAATAAAAAGTTTAAATAAAATAAAATGTTGCTTTCTTCATGTGATAAGTTGCTAAGAAAGACCAGGTCTGAAAAATCTAGGTTTTTTTTCATTATTATATTGGATTAAAATATTTGTTGTGGAGATGTTTTGGCTGGTTGGTGGGCAATTATTGAAAATAGACATGTTCAAAAAATAAATTCATAAAAGGTATAATTCTTGAAACACATCAACCCATTGATCTCACTGAGTATCATTTTTACTTTGATAGAAATAATCTAATTTTTCAGTTGGAGTCAGAAATTTTGAAAGTGTGAAAAGAAATCACACAGACTTTGATTTTGCGTGTGATTTGTGGCTCGCTAAAAACCATCTAAGGGAGTGATTGATGGCGAGCAATTAAAAGATTGTTTCTGAATATGAACTTTCATGATTTGATAGATCTCAACACTAAAAGCAAGGTTGACCAAACATTACTGAAGTCAGTTGAAGGGTCGAAGAGTGGGGGTGTGCTTTTGGGGTTCACCTTTTATGCACTTCTCGGGTGCAAAAACTTTTTGAACTTTGAGGCAACTGAAAAACTTTTTCGCAGTTTTATAAATTGTGAAGATAAGAAAATTTTGTGAAACATGACAATTGAGTTAAAAGGTTTGGAATTAGGATATATTATATGGGCTTTTAAAATCTTCAGGATTTTTTAATTCTCTGGTGGATAAGTGTAACTTCCTTTATTGGCCATTCCAATGCAGGCAAGTTTGTCTTTCAGTTGAGTCCTCAAGATCAGAGAGCATAATGAAAGGGTTATAATATAGAAAATTTGGGACCACTGTACTCTGCACTGTACAATGCAATCTTATCTTAACAAAAAGAAAATGAAAATCTTTGTATATCCTAGATTTCTAATATACAAAGGACCAGTTTCATAAATTTTCCATTTAATAACTGAATAAAAACTCATACTATTTGTAAAGAAAATGAAGAAAATATTTTTTATTTTTTTTATTTGATGTTTGGTAAATTATTTAGGCAATTTTTACAGTGGCCCACAACTCTCACATGTAAAGAAAAAAAGAAAACACAAACAAAAAAGAAGGGAGGTGATGAAAGTAAGGATTTACAATAATGATAATGATAAAGATAGCAGTACTACTGCTACTAACTAGTATGTGCTAAATTATTAAAAAAAAATGATAGCCTATTTTAGTTGACAGGTTGTCCCCAAGATGCATGTAAATAGATTCTTAATTTCATTCAGAGACGTATTTCTTCCTACAACGTTTGCCTACAAATTTGCCTACAAATTTGCCATGCTCTTTTGCTGTGGCTATTTGCCGCGGGAATTTGACGTGAGATTTTGCCGTGAGATTTTTATTTATGCAATTCTTATTCATTTGTTTTGCAAGTTAATGAGTGATTTTTTTGTGTTTTATTTCTTTCTTTACATGTGACAGTTGCGGGCCACCGTATATTTTTATAGTTCTATAAATTTTATGTTTAGTTAGTTACATAGTTGCAAAGTCTCACGGATCAGCTGTGAGACTCACGGATTTTGTAGGGCTTTCTGGATTTCTCACGGGTAAGCCAATTCTCAAGGTTTTCTCACGGGATCATGGTTTTTCCTCACTGGAAGTCTCAGAATGATTTTTTTCTGGTACATTTTCTACTTTCTATACTTCCTCATAAGTTTCTAAACCTTTTAGAAATGCTTCTCTCTGGATTTCGTGAAAAGATATTGTGTATTCGCTCCACTCTCCCCTACACCTTTGCAACGTAACTTTGTCAGATCATGCAGGCTAAATACCCAGAATGCGTGACGGGACCGGGCTCAGAAACAATACCGGTGGCATGGCCCTGGATGGCGTGACTTTTGGGGAAGCTCAAATTGAAACATAGGAATCCTGAACAGCAAGGTTAAGCAAACCAAAACCTACAACGTACCGTCCATATATTATTGTCTATTGATCGATCATGCTTCTGAGCATTAATTGGAAAATTGATTTTCAAAGCCCAGAACGTCTGTTTGATTACTATCGCATCATGCATGGTATATCTTGGTTTGCTTAAAAGAAAACACCACAATTCACCTTTTGGCTCGTAAACAAATTACAAATCATCATGGTTTTGTATTTTTATTTGATATTTAGTAGTTTTATAACTATTTTTTTAATTAGAGACTTTGATTATGTTCTATTTATTGATTAAAATGTGTTAAAAAATGTTGTCATCATTAACGAAAAGGAGTGCCTTATAGCCAATCTAGATAGGCAAAATTTCAAAATTGTAACCTCCCTAGATAGTTAGATAGTGATCTAAGCAAACCTCAACATTTATGTACATCTCAAGTTTTCTCAAAAGTTGGCAACTCTCTGTTAGTTAAGATAAGAAGCCCAGGAACTGTCCTCTGACTCTTTCTTCTTTTTTATATGCAGCTAGGAAGAAAGAGAGAGCCCAGTATAACCCCCAATTCTAACTGTCATATCAGCCACTTTCACTTTCAAATTTAAAACCAATCAAATTTCCCTCCTTTTTTAATTTATGCATATTCCAAGATTGCATAATTATGCAGTGTAATTTACAGACCAACATCAAAACATAAACAAAACATAAAGTGTATAATTCTAAGGCACACTATTGTTGGTGTTTAAAACTCCCTGTAAACAACTACATAACAACATTTTTGTTGAATTTAACACTTTGCACATGATAAGAGAAAAAGAAAACACAAGAAAGACATCAGAGATGTAATGTTTGTTTGTTACTTTGGTTCTGATCGATTTTGGTCAGTGTTTTGATTTCGTAAATAATTATTCACCGCTGTCTC
>JAUBWS010135738.1:0-17312 GCA_032270445.1 Darlingtonia californica
GTACTTTAATGGAACAGCATGTTTTCGAATATTTCAGCAAATAATTAGTTTGTTTCGAATTCAACCGTGGCTATTGTACATCAGACACAAGATGGTTGGTTTGTTGACCATGCAATGTTCATTGATGGTACATTCACTGATCTCAACTTGACCTGTCATGCAGGAATCTTTAAAGAAAGGGAACAAACGAAAACAGAAGATGGCTTATTGGTGGCGCATGTTAAACAGATTGAGGATAATGGTGGAATTGTTGTGAGAAGGAAAAAGAGAAAGGTACTCCATTTGCCGAAAAATCCGCGAAGATAGATCCGGCGAAAAAAAACTATTATGGCCCAATCCGCGAAAATAAATGCCCATATAAAATGTTTTTAATAGCCGATGAATCTCCACCAAATGGATTACTGGCTTCAGCTTTAATAATCTGGTGCATGTTCGTTCTAGTCTGGTTTTATTTGGTATTTTAGTTCAAAATTACCTGTAAACAATATTGACGAAAAATTGAATATTTAAATACATTGTTCTCTACAAGCATAGTTGGTTTTGAGGTCATTCATTTCCGCGAATCTTGAAAAATGACCACTAGCTTACATAAGGATTTATACGGTAACTTCAATTCTAGTGAGGAAGATCTTGTGTTGGTATTATTTGCTGTCACATCACAGCGTGAAAAACTTCCGAATACGGATTCCGTATATTACCGTATACGAACTAATGTCTTCTATATATGGAAGAAATTAGTCCATATACGGTAATATAGGGACCGTATTTGGTAGAATTTCACGTTGTGCATGTCATACATTTACCTTCAACCCTTGGTTTTATTTAGTTTGTCAAAACATTTGATGTAGTAAGCTACGATATCGATTGTCCGATAACGTCTGTTCTAGCGAGAATTTTATGTTGACATTATGCCATGCCAATTATCGCACGTCAGATTCTTGTGTTATTTACTTTGTCAAAATATACGTTTTAAGAATGATGATACGAAACACGTTCATGTTAGCATGCCGTTATGAATGACCGTGCATGAAAATCTTTCCTCTTTTTTTTTTTTTTGTAGAGGAAACGTGAGCTGAACATCGGAGAAATCAAAATGGTGGAATACCATGAAAAGGTACCCAGAAACGAAAATGAAAATCTAAAAATAGCCATCGCTTATTTACATTTGCTTAAAATATTCTGTATGTTAAAAACATCAATCAGTATTTGCATGATCTTTAATTTTCTTGAATTCTTTTCAGAACGTTGTGTAAATTTTGCAAATACACGTAAAACATTTTACAACAATTTTTTATCCTTAACGTATGCTGCAGACATATGGAACATGGATTAGTAAAATGATATTTTGAGAAATTTTCTTGGACATGTAAGCCAGCAAACTACATGCTTAAGGTACAATTGGAAATCCGGGGATGTCGTCTTAAACAATGCCAGGGTGTGGAATACATTATTGTAAATGTCCATGAGTGTCAAGTGTCTTATTAAGATCCACAAGTGGTGTTAAAACATTTCAAAAAATTACGTAAATACATATTATTCTCAACGCATTTGTCTTTTAACTAAAATCGAAGCCACAAGTAAAGTTTCAGTGCTAACTTTGGAAGTAAGATAGCGGAAGGCACTTTTGGCACTTGGCTTGACTCTTAATTCAGAATCTTGTTGCTCATAGGGTTGTTAATAGCATATAAATTCAGTAAATTGTTACTTAACGCATTCAATGCCAACGACGAGTATAGTCGTAGTTTCAGGGTCAAAATACCGAAACAACTTAAAACAACCATACCATAGACTTTTCTTATGTTTTAAGCCATTTTTGACATATACAGAAAAAAATTTGTCATTTGGTATACTCTTATGTCAATTTCGCGCAGTTTTAGCCTTATAACAGTCGTTGAAACTTTCAAAAAACTTTTCAAGAAAATAATTTTTCAATGTCTCAATTTTTTGTCATTTTTGACAGTGAACGTGTTAATATACCTCATATTTTGTCACACTCCAAAACTGGTGTTTTGAATTAATTTCAAATGGCAAATACTCTATCAAGTAGATTGCCACCATACCCAAAGTTTTATGGTTTAATGTATGTTGCAATACACGCTTTTTTTTTATAAGAATATCCTTTATAAGAATATCAGGCTGAAAATTTTGACAAAATTAAGAATAACTTAAGAATATTGGTCAGGCTGATCTGATTGATAAACTGAAAATATTTTATCAAAAGTATGTGAAATACATAGGGAACAGAAAGTAAATTTGCAAAGATGCGATACATAACTGGAAGATTTTCTTTTTTTCTTATTTTCCAGTGCAAATATCACCTGCTGTTGACTTTCAAATGAATATGTAATATAAAAACATTTTGTGTAAAGTGTTTTGAATTAATTCCAAAGGCTTTACACATATTCAGAGTTTACTGAAAAATAACCTGTAAAGATAATGATTATGATCAAGTATCGTTCTTTCGATCCGTTACCCTTGCGGAAATTGGAAAGTCACATTAGTGCAGGATCTGTTGATTCATTACAATATATGAGTAATACGCACTTGGTTCCATGAAGATCGTTCTTTCATTTCAGCATTATCCGTTTATTAAGAAAGCTAAAGATGATCTGGTTTCTACTATTGCCTTAAAGGCAAAATATCCATCTGCACCATGTAAGTTTTTTTCATTAATCCTTAAAAGTTGAATCTGCGACTAAGTAGTTTAGAGTATGGGCTTTTTTTTGGGCTCTCAGAGTTTGGTTATCTACTCATCTCTTAATAGAAACATGACACCATATATTTGAATTCAGCTTATAGTAATACGTCGAAAAATGACATTGATTTAATGACTGTTGCCCTGTTGTCCTGTTGTAGAATGTTTGCTTGACCTAGAAGAAGCGCAGAAAGGTTTGACATCCCTTGAATTAAAATTTTAAGCTGTATTTAAGCTGTAATAATATTTATATATACCTTTCAACTCGAGAAAATTTCATTTTTTAAAATGTAGATAATTTCTCAAGTTCTTTTTTGCTGATCTCAGAGTTTGGCAATTCCATTTATCGAAATCTTACGAATCATACCTTTTTCTCTGATATCACTCGTTTTTAAGATCAATTTTATGGTCTATAGAATCATTTTCAAAGTGGTTGTGTCAGCATAAAGAGCTATATTTTAAAATGCTCAAATCTCAGCAAGACATACTCCAAATATTGTAAAAGACCCAATTTTTCAAATTCGAACTTTCATATTCACCTTTAAAAGGAAGGACAATCTGAAACTACTTTTAACCCACCTAAATTACCTAACTTTTTCCCCGAAGTAGAACTTTTGACAACATTCACAACAAGTTAGCTCAATCGGTAGAGTGTTCGCCTGAAAATCGCAAGGGTTTCGGTTCAATCCCGGCCTTCGTCCATTCAACGTGTGAATAGTATAGATTGGGTAATCCGGTTTATCCGGTAAGTTCCGTGAGCTGATGGTAGGTGTGCTCCACCTCAGCATTCCATCTCTCAAATCCTAGCGCAAATAAAAAAGGGAGTAGACTCCCTCACTGACCGCTGCTACTGATACTAGGCCAAATGATGACCCTACTTACTTACTTTTCTTTACAATCAAAAATAAAACAAAATTTTGACTTTTTAAGGTGACAATTGGTTAATTAAACTAAGAACTAATGGGTAAACCTACTGATATAAGCAAATTCTTCAGTAATACTGAGCTTTAGCACACATTATCATCTTTTTATGGTTTTTATGGAAATACTGTTTGTTACTTATTGTACCGTTCATTTCTAGATTCTTTCGTGGAAAAAGAACTTTCTTTTGACCTGCCAACTTTGTGTAGTGCTGAAGAGGACGTTTGTCTCAAAGAAGAACTTCTATTGAATAAAAGTAAATTAACTTGATTGTATACTCGTATTACGTAGACAATATGAACACTGTTTTTTTTTGTTTCTAAGCATAGCTCTGCTCGAGATCTGCAGTAAGTATGCTTAGCATTTTTTAGCATTTTTTACCTTAAAAATATGCTTATCCTTATGCGTAATATTGCTAAAAAATTAAGGACAAATTATGCTTTGTCTAAAGGAAAAAAGGATACAAAATTAATTTTGGAATAAAGTCATGTCTTTCCCCACTCAACTATGGATTTACTTCTTTTATTCCCCTGGGTAACATAGTTTGGTTTAAGCTTTATTCAACGCGAGGACAAATTCGGCATTTTTTTTAATTTCTTAGCTTTATATTCAAGGATAGCATTATGTTTATCAACATGCTTAAAAACTTCTTTCAAATTTTACCCTAGTTATGCTTATATCTGAATTTTGTAATTTGAACAGTGAACGGGGAGAAAAAATTACTCTATTTTTTGAGACCTTGAACTAGAAAGAATTGAAATAAATGTTAATTGTTAATTGCAGGGACCAATTGAAACAGAAGTCGCGTTTTAGTGTCCTTCATACTTTATTGCATAAGAATTTCGCTGCAAAAAAATATCATGGTTTCGGGGTCGTCATCAGAATGTCGTGAAATGAAAATGGCGCGAAATTTTGGTGCCACAAGTATTTTTTTTGCATAAGAATAAATCCACAAGAGGACTCATGAGACTGTAATGTTTTAAAGGTTTTTACTCTGCCGTTCCTACTATGAATAATACCAAACATTTGATCAGAGACAAATATATGCAGAGGTGCTTCAACTATTTTATTTTTATTTCTTCTTAAGGTAGTTGTGAATACAAAGATGTTTTTAACAGAAAAGTCAGTAACCCATGGAATGACAAATCGATTGTGATGAAATTTAAAGGTGAAAAATACATCATTCCTGCTCAATCAACGTTCATATTATCTGATTTCAAGCAATGGATTAAACAAGCTCTGACGTTAGGTAAGTTGAACGCTGATAATGAATACCAGTCAAAATAATCAAAAATCGAAAAGGGGTACTTTTAAAGAAATTCTGTGAGGAAAGATTTTTTTAATAATGTAGAGCTCAAGACGTTGATTAATAAGTCTTTTTACAGAATTGAAAAATCTTCTTTTGTTTAAGAGTTATGCGACTTTTTAGTGTTTTTAGACAGACTGAGTAACGTTCTTATATGGAAAGTGAAAGTGGTTATCTTCCTTATAAGGAAGTTATATTTCCATTTTCGGAGGATCGATAAAAACTTAAAAACAAAATATCTCGTGAACAAGAAAAGATATTGAAAAACTGTGATAAAGAGAATTTCAAGCTCTACAACATATCAAAAGATTATTTTTCATCACAGAATACCTTTAAGTATTAAGAGCAGTACCTTGCGTTAAGGATTCTCTAACGTTTCCTCTATCTTTTTTTGGATAATTCGAAAATTAACAGTTATGTTTGTTACAAGTACAGCTTTCCTTTAACTTTTATGACCTTGATATACTTTTTTGTTTGGATTTTGTGAATTTATGTCACGAAAGTAAACTTTAGGATTAATCTTAGGCTAGACATACGTCAATACGCAGTACCTTACAAACGCATTTTCAGTCATTAAAGCTTTGTGTGAATATTATTAATTTCCTTTTTCTTTTTGCAAAGCATCGAAGTATGATGTCATAGTGATGGACCCCCCATGGGAAAACAAATCGGCCAAACGCAAGAAAAGGTAAACTATTTTGTATCCGTAATTACTTCCATCCAAAAAATCAAGAGACGTTTTTACCAGTCCAGTGATTGTCCTAAGTAACTAAATGTCTTGCATTTAAAGACGTAGGCTATGGTTTAAGAAGTAACTTCTTCCATTACCGAAAGCATTTTTTACAATTCCTCATCTTCCGAATAAATTGATATAACTTACAAGGAAAAATACATATCCCAAAAATAGATGCACTATTCAGTCAAGCCAACCTTATTTTATATCCATCTTATTTGTATAAGAATTAGTGTTTTATGTTTTTTTCTGGCTCGGCTTATAATTCTTGCATTCTTGCACGAAAACTTAAACTATAGTAAATGCAAAACATGAATTTATATTTTTGCCCCCAGTCCACTTCGTATAAGTACAAAGCTCGTGAATTTTAATACAAGTAAGATATGATTTAACCTTAATTGCAATGAAGACTTCACTAACCATGCTCTCCTTCCTCATAAACTAGTCTACAATGGGTTTTTCCAGAAAAAAACTTTATACCCTATGTTGAGGATATCGGACGTCCAGAGGGTGCTTACTGTCACAAATTGTGGACGTCCAGGTGGTGATGCTTTGCTGAAAAGCGGATTTCCAGGGGTTCTCGCCTGTAAAAATTGACAAAAGAGTGGATGTCTAGCGGGTCTCAATGCGTAAATGGGACAAACCCAGGGGGTTTAGTTATTATTTTTGGACATCCAGGGGTCATGATATTTTTCATGTAAGTCCATATCCTCAACATAGGGTGAACAATTTTTTTCTGGAAAAACCCAAACGAAGTCACGATTGACCTTTCAGCGAAATTGACTAGGATGAGATAGCGAAGAACGAGACGTTTGGTGAGGTTATCTCGTGATTTTAGACGAAACGGAATCTGCTGCTGCTAAGTTCTTTAAATCTCTTATCTCCTATATTTCCAGCTATAACTACCTACCCGAATACGACTTGAAGAAGCTACCCATATCACGATTGTTGTCACGTGATGGTATTGTTGTCGTCTGGGTAACAAATAAACAAAAATATGTGGATTTTGTTCGTGAAGAACTCTTCCCACATTGGGGATTGGAGGTTGTCGGCCATTGGCATTGGATAAAGGTATTTGAAATGAATGGAAAGATTTAGTGGAAGTCTATCGCGTTTAAGACAAATGCCAGATGTTTTTGTTTGTAAGCCTGTCCAATGTCCAGGCTGAGTGTAAACACAGGCTATCTTTGCTCCAATTCGAGTAGGGTCGTGTTTCCATAGAGTTTCACTTCAACGCTGACTGGATATTTCAGTCAGACTTTTAGCCATAATGAAATTTCTGCAAATGTAAACACAATACTCATGTACAGACAATAGTTTGGGCTTTAGCCGTAAATAGTCCTTATTCTGTAAATGTATTTTTAAGTAAATGATATATTTCTAATATGTACTTAAAAATATATTGAAATGGATTTTGTGATAATGGCTTAACACAGCAGACCCTTACATACACATTTACACATTGTGTAAAAAAGCTCTGTCTTATTGAAAGCTTCTTGCTTTAGGTAAAATCAAATGGAGATTTTCTTACTGATATTAATTGCAACCAAAGAAAACCATATGAACCGATACTGATTGGTAGAAATAAAGCACTATCTACACATCAAACGAATCCATTTCCGATTACGAAAGCCATTTGCTCGGTACCAGCTAATCAACATTCAAGAAAACCTCCGTTACATGGTTTGTTTTTTGCCGTTTTATTTAATAATCTCGTGAGGTCCTGTTAAAAGGATCATGTCCTAATGTTTGATTTCACATCATCTACAGTTTGAAAAGTAATTTTTAAAAGTTGATTCGTTCTTGTCAAATCAATTAGGAGTAAATTTTTCTCAATATCCATATCAGGAATTCTAGTTTTCATTTTTGATGCGGAATATGTAGAGGCGAACAATTGATACAAAATATCCAAGGCCAACGTTGCTATTCTGAAATGCGTTGCCTACTCCTTGTCCATAAAACAAGTTTGAGAGAGTTCATAATCACACCACCATTACTCAACCCATTCATTTTTCTTTCACAGAAATTCTTGCACCATATTTGCCAGTCAATGCAAAGTGTTTGGAAATGTTTGCAAGGAGTTTATTACCAGGATGGACAAGTTGGGGAAATGAATGCATGAAATATCAACATATACAGTATTTTTTAACAAAGAAAAATCAAGATTTATAGGAAAATTAATAATTTTTACATGTGTATATCATTGATATTTATTGAGATAATTTTTTTAACATGTAAATATGAAATGAAAAAAAATTTAGTTTGTCAATAGTGGACTCGGATGCATTTTTCCTTGAAGGGAACAGACTTTTTGAAAAATTGTTATTTTGCTGCCTGCCTAAAACAAATGTGAAAGAAGTCAAGATTCAAATCGATGCCCAAAATATCAACAGGCCATTTTTTTCTAATTTACAACTCTTCTGACAACTAGCTTCTTTTTTCTGAGGGCTGCCCAGCAATGCAAATTTGAAAATATTTTTACAGAAGGAGGAAAGTTAGCCCTAGAGGAGAGATTCTTTGTGAAGGGGGCTGGGTAAAGGGCACTTTGTCTGTTTAATTGACCTTTACATTTAGCGCGCTGAGCTTATCACCAAGTTTTATATAAAATCTGCGTGTCATACTATGACCACAGTGAAATCTCTATAAAGCGGACACCAACCGGTGCAAAGAAAATGTGTCCGCTTTAGAGAGATGTCCGCTTTATAGAGACTCCACTAGAATTAATTTTTAGATAAAAAGCAACTGCGGCTCGAAGATCCTAGTTCAGTATACGTTTCTTGGTGCTGAGAAAGCCGTGGGACTGGGCAGGAAAAAAAATCAAGAAAATTTTTAATTTGGACAAAATAAATAACTAAATGTAATAGAGACATGATGAAATATCATACATATTTTTGTAAAACGTGTCTTTTTCATCCATGTCCGCTGTACAGAGCTCCAATTTAAGCTGAAATTTCATTTGGTGCAGAAAAAAGTGTCCGCTTTATAGAGATTTTTCTAAGAGAGTTTGATTGTAAATCATTTCGTTCCTCGACTTACTGTCCGTCTTATGGAGTTGTCTACTTTCCAGAGATTTTACTGTATTTATATTGTATTGCACACTTTATTACTTACTTAACTTCAGCCAGGAGGTTGTAGGTCAAACTCCCGATTATTATTAAATTTGTTTCTGTTTAGGTATAACCAATAAAAATATTTAAAGAAATAAATTGACGGACAAAATGGTATTGACAACGATGAATTTACGTGAGTACTTCCACTCTTTTTGTCTCGATATGTCGGTCAATAGGCTTCTGCCGAGTTTCAGAAATGATATCCTGAATTGTTAGATTAGTCATCTTTTGTTTTAAGAGCGTATTCGTAGAGCTCAGTTTCAAATATCATCAGGATTGAATTGTGAAAAGGTCATCATACTATTAGTAGAACCAAAGTTATTGTACATTCATTTTCAGTTTGAGTCATAAATTTCACTAAACATACTCTGTCTCTTTTCTGAATGTCGAGGAAATGCACTACCATCTTCCGGGTGAAATTTCCCCTCAATTTTCCACTCAGAGTGAAAAGGAATGTTTTCCTTCCGTTAGACTAATGTAACTGAATATTTATTTTTGTTGTTTTCTTTTATAGTGGCACGAGCAAAAACAAAGTAAGTACGGATTCTTAATATTTTGTTAGTCATCTTTGTTACTGTGTTACTGTTGACAGCTTGACTGAAATCTTAACAATTCCCATTAAACATGGACTAAGACGCGTTTGAACGTTCTTCATTCTTTAAGGAATTACCTGATGTGCCCTAAGTTTCCTGGAGTTTATCTACGGAATTGATTCATTATTTAAATTTTATGAAATTATTTTCAGACGTGTTGTTGTGCGATTGGTCAGTATGGCAGGCACTGGACATTTCTATACTACCACCAAAAACAAACAAAAACCACCTTTAGAATTTTTAAAACACGACCCTGTTGGTAGGTTCTTAATGTTTTTTTCTTATTTTTTTCACTTCGCTTAACTGTCTAATTAATATCCTTCCTACTATCTATCTTGCGTTTGAAGACCACTAAAGTTTTCTGTAGTAAAGTCTGTTAAATTTGTTTGAATAATCGAGGCAAAAATCTCTAGATGACTCGTTCTTTTAAATATTTCTCACAGACTTTACTACGGAAAACTTTAATGGTCCTCAAACGCAAGACAGACACGCTCTTTAAGCGACGGCTGCCGTTAATCTGCTGTACGGCCTAATAAAGGTTAGTTCTTGACATCTTCCTAATTGCATTAGTTATATTGGTCTCGATAAAATTAACCTACGATACCATAGTCTGATCGTAAAGTTTGTCCTAATTTCACTGAGGAAGATATTGTAACAGACTTTATTGCATGTATATTTCGCGGTACCAAAATTTTACAGTTTCGCATTCAAAGTCAGAAAACCGTGAAATTAAACTCTCGTGAAATGAAACGTATGTCTATTATCGGGAATAGGTTTAACCCACAGGGCGGGTATTAAATCTACCAATCTTTGAATGCGCATACCTATCTCAAAAAGTAAATATAATTATACCTTGAGTCTAAAATTTTCTGAAAATATGTTCAAGTTTAAATGAAAAAGGCATGTTTTCAAGACGCCCTACCAAAGCGGGGCAAAGGCCGAACTTTTATGAAAGTTTTACGTGAAAGGATTGAATTGAATGTTTGAAAGGCTACAGTGATCTCATTCTAATTTGCATTTTATTCTTTTTTTCAGTGAACAAACATGTCTTATATCGTGAACAAAAAGTGAAGAAAGGAGAAAAGAAATCCAAAGCTGGAGGAAGATGAAAATTGAATGAATATATAACACATTTGTAATATTTGTAAATAATTTTTTAAAGAAAATAATAGAAGATCAAACATGCAGTAAGTTCTTGATTTTGCAGACGCCATTGCATAAAATACTTTAATCGAAGAAAACAGTGTGAGACCAATTTTCGCGATTAATTACACTTATTTTCTCTTTGGTACGAGTGATTACTAGTAATCGTTAATTGTACGACAAAAAACATCTGTATCCATTGTGAATTGCGCCTTGTATTCCTCATATTTTCATGCAGGAAAAGGAAATAAAGACAGAGCTTTTGACGTCGTACTCTCTAAAATCTAATAAGGCGGGGGGTGGGTGGAAAATTCTAATAAAACTTATAGTTAAAAGTTCTAGTATACTAGGAAAATAAAAAAAACTTGTAATAATAAGAACAAAAATCAGCGCTGAATTTAAGAAATACTGTTAAGTACTAGTAATTTTTTGTTGCTTGCTGTTTTTATCTACACAACTCTGTTCTTAGCTGGAATTTTTCCAAAAATTGGGAAGGGGGTTGAAATAAGAATGTCCTGGCTGGAAAAAAAATCAATTAGGCACCAAAGAGCACATTGCAGCAATGTAACGTTTTCATTTGTACGTCTTAGCCAATCAGATTCGAGTAAGTATGTACAGTTGACGATTAGGAAAAGGATGTCACATATAATGAACTCGTTGTCCAGGAAATTTAATTCACGCGAATCTTTTCATTTAAGCCGACTGCGAGATGTTTGGTCGCAAACACGCCATTTTGACACTTTTCCATTTAATATTTTGAATATTTGTACTTATCTACTTCATTATTTGCCTGCTAAAAATATTCAACTTTAATGAACAAATATTGCAATTTAGGAATGTCCTGGTATTTAAATTTTGTCCTGGAATATCCTTGAAATTCTGTCCTTGAGTGTCCTGGAGAATAGAATCATCATTTTTTTGGTTTTAGTTGTTTTTTTAACCCTAGCTGCCTCGGGATTAGCTTTTTGCTTGGCTAATATTTCATGACTTTTCCTAAAACTCTATTCTTTACACATTTTCATTACTTTTTATAACATTTTTGACACTGACCGGTTGATTTATGGTCTACGTCATAAACCGCTCAATTTGAAATCACAAAATTGGCTATAAAACTGTAACAAAAGCTTCAAATGAGTTGAAATTTGGCAAAGAGCCTATTTGCATGGTTTAATGGTTTCGATATGGCGGATTTGGAATAGGAGGGCGAGCACCCACAGGTTCGTAAGGAAAAACAAAAAAAATATGTGGAAAAATTCTTCCCGGTGCCTATATTTTCGTTTTCGTTAAACACGCTTTTTGGTTTTAATTGGCTTCAACATTCCCAATATATTCACCCTGATAAGAGCAATGTTTTAGAGTCATTAAATGCCATAGCTAATCTGCTGTCAAAATTTCATCAGTGCTGAACAATAATAACTGCCTACAAAGTGTTTGGTGTTAAAGGTGCTACAACTGATTCCCTCGTTGATCAAACTCGTAGTCAGTGGCAATTCTTTCAAAATGAAGACATAAAAAAAGAATGGTACCAGCTGGATGAGGATAAAGTCAATTCATCAACAGCAACAAAGAAGGATTAGCAAAAGGTGGGTTTTTGGCCTTTTTTTCCTGGTCTCAAAAGTATCCACAATTGATCGCACTAACAAAATGTGTTCTTTCCTTAAGAACTCCAGAAAGGGAATTCTCAATTAACAAATTGATTTTGGAGATACTATACATGGTTATTCTCCGTGCAAAGACACGCTGACAGCACTCCGGCTTGTCAAAGACGAACTCCTGCGAGTTGGGAAGAAACGAAATTCCCTAGGAACTTTTATCCGAAGTTAAAGCGTCATATTCTAGATACGAAACAGACTGTTAGCAAGAAAAGCGGTTCAAGATGCTGAACAAAGAAGGAAGAAAGCGTCAGAAGCAGATCTTGCCGCTAGGGAAAACTTGAAAAAGAGGTTGAGAAAGTAGATAATGAAATTTCGAAACAAAGTCTGGCATTCAGTGGCAAACAATTTAAGTTATTTTTGCAAAATATGTGTTCGGAAGGCATGTTTATATTTTATGCCGTATGTTTGGCATCTACGCAAAATTTGCTATCGATTGGTATACTCATATGTTAATTTTGGAGTAGTTTTGGCCATTTAACAGTCGTTGAAAGTTTTAGAAGGAAAAAATTTTCAGTGTGCAGTTTTTGTGATTTTGAAGACAGTGAGCGTGTTAAAGACGAAAACGGAGAAACTTACATAAAAACGAAAAACGTTTTAAACAAACACATAGCCACCATGTTTTAATTAAGAAAATTATATACAAACAATATTGACAATAAAAATATACAATTAACTGTTTCATTAAATTACACGTAAGAAAAGGCCAAAAAATTAATTTTTAGTAAATTTCCTTCAGTACCTTAAATGTATTTACTTTTTTCAGATTTCAGTTTTGCAAGATTTATTTCTCCACTGAACAGTGAAAATAATTGTGTTTTGAGAGATTTATTTTTGCAAATCAACCAAATGTTAAAAATCTACGGGACTTATTTTTGCGGTTCAGGTATAAGTATGAATATTTGAACATTATAGAAGAAATGAGAAATTGGCTTATTTTTGAAATATTTTGCGAGTTTTAGTTTATTTTTTAGGGAATCCTTGTCTTTGAAATATTTTGCGGGATTAAGTTTTGCGCATTGGACTCTTTGAAAATTTTTGCAGGATTTATTTATGTGAAAACAGGCAAAATTCGAAAAAAATGAATCTCGCAAGAATTTATCCAGTAATAATTAATACACTTAAGGTAAATTTTCGACTAATACACTTTTCCCGAGTTTGAGTCCTAGTAGTTCCGCTTCGTTTCCTATCAAATAAAGTCGTGGCAACTGACTGTTAATTAAGAAAATACAAGATCAGATCATTGCAATATGATATTTAGCAGTTCGTTGTCAACACAGAATCAGTCTCATAACGAGGCAGAACATGCTAAATTATAATTTTGGAAAAGTCTATTGTGACTTAGAAGTGTTTAAGTTCGCCGTGGAACATACGCCAACACGAGATTGATCAAAAGTACTCAACACTTAAAGTCTTGTCATGATTGTGATTACGTATGATAGTCAATGATACCTCATTGGAAAGATAATCTAGAGTGGAACAATTTTAAATCATTTTTAAAATCTTAACTTTTGAAAAAGAAGAAGAAAAATGGATTGACATAAAACTTGGTACATTTATTTCTGGAGTACTGTAGGATGTCTTGAAAAGATCGAAAAATCTTGTCGAAACGCTGATGTCAGCATTTTTCGATGATAAAAAACAGCCGTATTTTACCAAAATCTGAAAATTTTCAATAAATGATCTGACATAAAAATTTGGTATTATGAAAAGAAAGATTTAATCTCTTTAAAAAACAACTTCAACTTTGATAGCTAATTTTCATTTGTTCAGGAGTTATGAGCATTGCCCAATTTAGTGGTGCGTTGGCGAAATTTGGCCGCATATTAGCGTCCTTCGGGATCGAAGGATTAAGGCAAACAACTGGGGTAAACCCCATTAGCAATATATGTGAAAAAACTTAAATATTTGCACCCTGTAAAAGTGCAACAGAATCACTACTGATACAAAATTTCTCAAGGTCATCTCTGGAAACTACCAAAGACATAATCTGTCTATGCAATCCATTGACAGTGGTTTCAAACAATGGTAATAAAACGTCGTCTTTCTTAGAAGTGCGTTTATCGATTGGCTGAACAACGATGTACGAAATGACTGATTTGTTTGGTGAATTATCAAATTGGATTGATGTATTTTGCAGAACAATACTTGCAGAATCATGGACACTTGATGGATCATTGATAACCTAGATGTAAATGTAAATGTTTATTTTAGGCTACGAAGCATTCTATTCCGCACATAAAACAAATTTGTTCAGTTATCCCCCTAAGCCCCTTTATTTGTTTTTTATTAGTTGACCCTGTCTCCCATTCGCGCGAAGTTAGCCAATTCCCAACCTTCGTAGAACATTTTTACTGTTTTTGCCGGGAAAGTATTCAAAGACATTTACTGAAATACATCATACTAAATACAGTACGGATGTGCATTTAACAAAATGTATTTTTCAAGAAATTAAACGCGGCATTTGTTTGCTTAAATCTTCTTTCCTATTAGAATTTCATAAGAAAAAAAATATATACCTCCGCTATCCATCCTTCCTTCCACTCTTCTTTCATGTCAATGTATTCCAATCTCAAAGCATTCATAAAAAACGAAGGCTCTATAAACCAGTCGATATTCACCGTCAACGGGTGATCATTTACTTGGCATAAAAGCTCTTCAAAGTGAACAAGCTTTGAGTTCAGGTAAGAGAAAAGCGCTGTCAGTGTTTTCAAATTTTCGCCCGCCTTCCATTCATGAGGTATCTTGTCTTCGTAAAGCGCCCGAAGTATCGATTCTTGTCGTGCAGTTAATCGTGCGTTTTCTTCTATCGAGATTCTAGCCTGGTGTAATTCGAACAGGTATGATTTCAGGTTTTCTTCAACCACCGAGCTCTCATTGTGCAAAGCGTGGAAAATATGAGGTTTATCCAGGCGAGATCGCTTTGGAAGAATACACTTCTCTTTCAGATCACACAGCTTCTGTATAATTTGGTCAATTAGTTGACAGCTGGCGAATGACGTCACGTCTTTTGTCCGATTACAGTATTTTGATAGCATCTCCACTTGTGAATTAATCCTAAAATTTCATCAAGATTAAATTACATTTTAATAAAGTTTAATAAAGTTAAAACTCATAGATTTATATTATATTAGACATAATGTGAATGAAGAGCAAAACGGAATAGCCCCCGGCCTATGTTTGATAATTGTTTTGTTACATTATGACGTCCCCTATTACATCACGGATGAGGTTAAATATATTTCCTAAATTTTCACAACACAAACCTTACACTCAGAAAATATCAGTTTTAACTGAGGACGGAAGTATTTCCATGTCGAAAATGTGCAGTGACATTTTCAAGGAACACATTTACTTTAGCGTCACTTTAGACGCCTGTTTTCTAGTCTAATTTAATCCTACTGACCTGTTCATAAGATGATATCGCTATGCTGACTACACTCTGATGGCTTATTCATAAGTGCAGTCTTGTAGAATTAAATTAGACAAAGCAGAAAACGAGGCGCCTAAAGTGACTCTTAAAAACATATAGGATTGCGAACAAAATATTTTGCGACTCCAATTATTTAAAATTGATGTATAAATTAATGAAGAATATGATAAAATTCAAATCAGAGATACAAAATTTAGTTTGTGACAACACTCAGAACTGAGCTACATAACGCAGTAACCACGCCTCAAATTATCTCAGTATGGGTAAAATTAGTAAAAACCCTATGTGGAGGAGTGTTTTTTCGCAATTTTGCCCGCTGGGTTGGGAAGAAAGTCAAGTCACTTACATTCGAGACTTTTTGTTCTCATCTATTGTATCGTCGCCCTGAGAATAAAATAAATTAGGATGAAGTTCATGAAACCACTGAGTCCTTAACGTTATATGAATTTTTTAAATGAGAGCTCTGTCTTTCGAAATTCCAGTTATTAGCAAACTTCACTACCTCGCAAAGGAAGTCGAACTCAAAAACTCCGGTTTACGCGTATACAGCTTCACAAAATATCAAGTATTGTTAATTTAAATAGTAGTTAAACTATTTTACCATTAGGGTATAACGCCATCGAAAATTCTACCACACAGCCACGTGGTTAAGGCGTGGGTCGCTTGAACGGCGGCTCCGAGTTCGAATTCCTTGCGAGGCTTTCTGTAGTGAATTTCACCAATCACTTTTAATTCTGCATGGTACCCTGAGGTGTTTCCAGGAACGCAGGATCCTCATTGTTAGCAGTTCACAAAGAACTGAAGAGGTATCCTGGGTAAATAATCACATCATATATCATATATCAGGTACCATTCCATGAATTATGGAGAACAGTAAATTTTGGTCACTGGTACAAGTGTTTTGCAACTATCCTGGTCGTCTTTCAGAGAATATTTCTTCATTTGGAATTTTTCAAAAAAGAATTTTCAGTATATGCAGACACACGCTCAACAATTCAAGGAAATCCAGAACCGTAGTCACCCTGCTTATTTTTCTAAGAAACTAATTTTGCTCATTATTCAAAATCTTACCATATCTCTGAAATAAAGATTCTCATCAAAATAATTTGCCAACTGACTGGAATAGATGACATTATTGACACTTTTCTCATCTTGATTTTTCTTTGAAAAGTTGTTCGTGATGTATTCCATAGTTCTATATTCACGTGATGATCTAAAAGTGTAAAATATAAGTACACTGAGCGGTAAACAATTTGTGCCAATTCAGATGGAGTGGGCAATACTAAAATGCCAGACTTCAGGGCGATTTAATGATGTTATTTTAGTAGAATGATACTTACTGATTTTGTACAATTTTTTCTCGCATACCACCTGTTTTTGGTCAAATATTTTATTTTTTGTCTATTTTCTGCTGATGCCAGCATTTTACAAGTAGATTGTCATAGTAAAAAAATATTATGATACGCATGGATTTGAGTTTTTGTGGAAAAATTCCCAAGTTGTTGAAAATAGAAAAATTTCCAAAAGCACGGAGTCAGCAATTTTTTTCATTTTGACGATTCAAAAAAACACAATAGCATGGAGCGGCATCAAAATTTTGAAAATGATTACCATTTTTTTATACCAGCATTAAAAATTTGATATTCTAGTATCATGGTACAAAACCACGTCACTAAAACACATCAAGATCTGGTATCTTAGTACCCGTGGGGGGGGGGGGGGGGGG
>JAUBWS010135960.1:0-12471 GCA_032270445.1 Darlingtonia californica
TTTATTGCTGGTGAAAAACCGGAGTTCTTTAGATCCCACGCTTCCTTTGACAGCTCCGTTTCGTTTTTGTATTTTTCATATTTCATTGATTTCTTGTGATTAGCATATCGCTTTTTGAAGGTAGTTTCGGCCAATCCAATATATTTCTTTTCTTGATAGTCGGGCTTGTCCGATGTAATTGTGGCTTCGTATACTGTGTTTTCAGTCAGGCATTCTCCGGCAAGGGGACAGTTACTTTATTATATATACATTTTTACAATTACTGCACTATTTTCATTGTGATAAATTTACAATTAAACAAGCAAATCTGCTTTTGATTCGTTCTGCCTTAAACAAATCTGTCCAATACTAGCAAGAAAAACGACACTAGGACATCGTGAAATTTTATTCGATCCATCAAAAGTTAGTGTCATTAAAAAAACTTCTCATTGCCTTGAAGTCAATTTAATGACAGTGCAGCATTTTTTCTTGGACACACTGTTTCAGTAATCTTGCATCAGCAAAAACTTTTGGCATAGTTACAGTTATGAATAGTGTTCCATAAAATTGCCTTTGAAATATCACGTGAGTTCATGCATACAATTCAAAAATAAAAGAAATACAGAATCAGGAAACAGGTTTAACATAAAATTTTTGGACGGTGACTGAACATAAGTAAAAGGCACTAGCAATCATTTTGCAAACTAATACAAATTCCAATCAATGCAGACCTCAAAATTGCCTATACCACCATTAGTAAGTGAAGATATTTTCGCGCTTCCTTTTTTCACAAAGTTTGCGTTGATTGGCGATTAAAAAATGGTCAAGATATTTTATTGACTCCTTAATCAATTCCTCGGTGCTTTAATAACACAAATCAATATATTTTAATTGATTTTTCAAACAATTAACAAACATCAAATATTAATTAAGAATTTGCGAATTGAAAATTAGCGATTTGCGATATTGAAGTACCGCAAAAGTCCAAACATAAGCAATTTGCATATCAAAAAAGAAAAAAATGATTTTGGCAACAGATAATTTTAATGCATTGTTAGAAATTCTAATTTTCCTAAATTTGAGCATTGATGGCCATTATGAAGAGATTAACGAAAGCATCTAATTGTGTTAATAGATGTTCTGCTTGAGGCCAAATTTACTTTCACGAGTAAGAATTGTATTATATATATGAATGAATATAGGAGCAGTGGCGTAACTGAAAGAAAACTTAGGCAGGTGCGATTCGTATATTTCTAGGCGTAAACCTAGGACGGGCAGGGCGTTTAACTACATCTTTCATTTGAGACGGATTTAGTTTATGGCGTAAGATGACCTTGCCATGGTTGAGGTCGATAGGTGAAGAAATTTTTCAATTTATATCACTTCCAATTAGCAAAAACATGTACAAAAACACAAAATTTCACTGCAAAAAAGGGCACATTAAAAGGTGTTGAAACAGATCTTCATTGCCCCTGCCCACTACTGCCCCTATGCCCCTGCCCACTCTTACTTAATGTTTTTGCTGTAAATGGGAAAATTTGAAGGAAAATTATTTACCGTGTCCCAATTAGGAACAACTCAAAGCACTAAATGGTTTAATAGTAATGGGAGTATATGACTGTTTTATTGGCCATATATTAATCAAGTGCTGTATTTCGTCAATATCCTCATGTCAATAGTCTATCTTTCCTTCCCTTTCCTTTATACAAAATAGATTCAAAAGAACGCCTATTTCTTAACAAAAACAAAAGCTCAATAAAAATAACACCGAACTGCAAACAATCAATTCACATTAATCTATTTCCTTGACAAAATAGTTTAATCTTAGATTAAACATATTTCTGAATGCCAACGGAGTGTATCATAAACATCCAACTACAGAAATTATGAAATTTAGCAGACCATACCAGAAATGATACATTTTTTAAGGATTGGCATTACGTCACTTTCAGATTACTATAGATTTAGGGATATCTGATCATAAACATATTTACCGGTCGGTCCACCATCGCCATTTAACTTTAGTACCGGTCGTACTAAAAAGACAATAAAACAGAATTTGATTTTCTTGCCAACAATCTATAGCCTTTTTAGTATGCTCTTTCAAAGTAGCTCAACAGGAGCTAGCGACAGGTTTAAGTAACCTAAAAGCCTCAGAAATTTAACCTTAGAATGCATACAAGTTTTTGAAAATGGTCAAAATTTCTTGAGATTTTTCTAACACTTCTCAAAATTTAAACTTAAATTTCTGAACAAAGAGAAATCTTAGGTATGAAAAGAAAGCTTGTTTTATGGTTTTTCAGAAAATATATAGACTAATAAGCCGATTTTCAAGCATTCAGGAGTTAATAGCCGTCAAAAGCATAGCGGTATTTTGGTCAAATTTGAACGTAGATCTGTGATTCGTGCTGTTAGGGTTAATCCCTCTGAAGATTCCTTAAACAGTTAGAAAGTAGAAAATGAGTTTCAGACGCTCACCGCTTGTAAGTGCCTTCGGGTACTGGCATTAAAAAGGTCAACTTTTGAGGGGCAGTTTTTTCAAATCAAACGAACAAACTTTACCTTGCAATGTGCGAAGCAATCTTTTGCTTAATAGAGTTTAATTATGCAATGTCGGCATATGGTTTACTACCAAAAAGATTCCATAACTACAACAAGTACCAAAATATCCGGGGAAGATCATTAAATAGGGGTTTCCATGTTTCCTCATCCTGTCAAGTTTCCTCCTGATTTTGTAGAAAATGGAAATCAGATCCTCAACATCGACAGCGGTAAAAATTAGTTGAAGAAGAGTTGATTTAAAAAATCCAGATTTTGTTCGACAAGCCTTACACTGCATCTTTCCCGATTTTTACTTCTTTGATTAAAGAAATAAACTATCTAGAATGGATGTGACCTTTCGAATCTAAACTGGTCCAATTTTCAACACAAAAGTAATACATATCTCTTTAAATTACCAATAAATACGAGTTGATTAAATTACAACACAATTTAAGAAAACCAAAAGCACTTTAGAATTTGTACACATTCATTAAAACTCAAATTGATTCCAATTTTACGTTATGGATTGTTAATTTAGATATGTCTCCAAGAGGCGGAGCTTAACTCTAATAGCTTCCCAGGAAGTTTGGTAGATTTTATTATAACTAATTTGCGTCCTTGAATTAAATGCTTTGATTAACTTCCAAACAAACATTATGCAGTGGTGATTAACCCTATCATTGTCCTATATAGAAAAGTAAACTTTTAAAATTAATATTTGATATTCATGTAATACAATTGGTATTTTACTATTTCTAGTTGGAAAACACGTTAGCTTTTAGAATAATTTTTCAAAATCAGTTATGATATAACGTTTTTGACATTTAGTCACTTTAACCGACAGATTGATAAATCACAATATTTATGTTAAAAGTTTTCAGTTTGCGTCAATCAAATTTAGTTTTTACGACTTGTTTACGCTCATTTAAGACCCAGACGCAGTCGTAAATCAACCATTTTCTTGTGGTGTACCAGAAAAATTAACATGTTGGTGTATTATTGAAACAGCAATTTATTGATCCTTTTGTTAAGAATTGAATTTGGTTAGAATTTGTAGGAAAATCCTTCGTTAATAATTGTCGCAAATGTGGCTGATTTTTGTTTTTAACTAGTTGACTTAATTGGAAGTATTGCTAATTTGTTTATCGCTGTTTATTTTTATTTATTCATGTCATTTTTTTTAAATTTGAATTCCTCCATCGCAAGACGAGGGCCACTAACAGTGTCGAATTCTACCGAATACGGTCTCGTATATTACCGAAATTAGTTTGTATACGGTAATATACGGGACTCGTACTTGGACGTTTTTCACGCTGTGCTGTTGTAACTACGGCAGGGGGTATTTGAGAGCACTTAACCCGAAACAGGTTGAGGCCAATTTTACCAACCAAAAATGTGGTCTTGGCTGCAACTGGGAACTTGCAATGTCAAAATAGAACTCTAAGCGCTTGGCTACTAGTGACTGAAAAAGAAGATGTCACAGATTTTACCGTACTTAATTTGGTCCAGCATCGACAGCTTTCACTTCGATTTTTTTATTTTTTTGCTTTGCCATTTGTAAGCTCGTGATAACTACGGAAATTTTACTTTCGAGACCATTTTGAAAGCCCTTGCCTAAAGTAACCTTTTAAAGTTAACGCAAGGTATTTTTCAAACCATAGCCGATCAAGTATTTATAGATTTCAAAAAACCTGAAAAAGCTATTGAATGTTAGTCTTACCCATATTTAATATCAGTTTTCCATATCCACATCATAATTTTCGGTACCTGTATTGAAAGTTACTAATGCAATAATTTTTCAACAGGGAGTAGTTTGTTGACCCCTAGCACTAAACGCATAGACCAGAGTCCAGAGACCTTGGATGCTTGCGATTAGCCATTTTCATAGCAAGTATATATCTTTACACGAATACATATTTGTAGGGACAAATTTGTCAACAACTGGCCAACGTGAAAAGAATTGGCAATATCTTTATTGATCTTTTCATAAAACCAAAAGATTGGTATATTCTCGAAGCAATTAACTGAAAATTGGAATTTAAAACTCAATAGGTAAAATATATTTGCCACATGTCTTATATTATGTTTACAATTATTCAAAATAGATAAAAAAAAATAGAATTAACAGCATTTATAGTCTTTTTAAACAATAAACCTTTTAAAGGCCATTGGCTGAGAAAGAAAAAAACATTTATAGCCCAGGATTCCTGGGTAGAGACGAAGGAGTACAGCAACCCGTGTACCAATGAGTAGTTCCAGGCCAGGATTAGCAACCAAATCAGATAAACTCTTTTAATACAGAAACATTTAAGACAATCTAGTAGACAAAAGCGACAGTCCCATCACTCTAAGAACTATTTGTCACATTTCGTTCAACACTGTTATGTTGCATAAACGTTCATTCAGTTTTTTCTGATTGCTCGCTCTAAATTAGACATTCGTTTATAAATCAAACATTCCTTGTGGTCTACCATCAAATTAATATTTACGCAAAACAGCGAGCTTTTGATGGTCATTTAAAATTTAATGGCCATGGCTTTTTTGGTTCTTTTCTATTTTCCCATGAACTAATGGCTTTCGTAGAGGCCATTAATATAAAGAACGTCTCATTTTTTCAGTGCTAGACTTGTTTGTTTCAGCAGATTGGTATTTTGTTTGTGACCATGCCAGACATGTGCCATTCATAGGTTGACCATGAAATGTGTTTTTGCCCCCAAACAATAAAATTCACAATCACGGAAAAACGTCATTATCAATGATTGAATGTTGAATTTGACTGCACGTATCGTAATTTTACTTCACCCGACTTCGACGCCCATTTGCCTATTTAATTGGTGGTCCATAACACTTCCCTGACTGTGATTTCCGAGTTTCGTTTGGACTAGCACTAGTATCAAGATTAAGAGGGTATTGACCACCGCGATAAAGTGAACGAAACTTGTAAACAATTTTTGATAGAAGTTTCCCGAATTCATCTTTTGTATAACCCCTTCTCGTTTTCATGACGTTCAGTATCACAACACAATATAAAAGAATATTGTTGCAACTGTTATATAGATTTTGTTGAAAAGAAATTAAACGATAGTAAAATAAAAATCTCTCGAAATCTGGTTGCCATGGAAAATTTCATGAAACAAGGCGGGGCTTTACAAAAAATAAATTCGGGAAACGTCTAAGCATAGCCATTTTTTCTATTGTTATCATATCATTGCAAACACCGTTTACTTTTCTAGATATATTTTTAACCTTATACTTGCTCCGAGACACAATGCGCGCGCCCCTGTCAGATTTTTTTCCGCTGTCAAAAGACCGCTTTACTAATTGCATCTGATTTTTAGTGAATTTTTCTAAAATTTCTACTGCATTCAAATTCCACATTTTTGCTTTTGTTCAGGACCCAATTGGGTTTGGAAGACCCGTGTTTGGGTGGTCACCAGTGTCGGTAAATTAGAAAAATGTCTATAAAATTTAAAGAAGAGCCCAATTGACTTGAATTTTTGAATTTAATGAGACACTTTGGCCGTCAAAAGGGCAATTATCTGTAAATGGTCCACTCCTCGTATTTCATGATTGAAAATTAATATGAGATTGAAACTTCCTCAGACAAATATTTTAGCGAAACATTTTGGATGACGTCAGCACTTTTTCTACATTCCAAATTTGACGGAAACGATAATTCAAACTTCAGATTTAATTGGTTGAGAGTCATAAATAACAGTTTTATAAAAAACAAATCATCTTTGACGTCATTTATACCCAATAAGAGTAGATGTAAGAAAAAGTGAGGATTTAATTTGTCAGTGCCTGTAATGAATCAGCCAATTCTCAATATGAGTAATATTTCAAAATCTTAAGTTTTTGTCAAATCGATTCACGATAAATTTTAGGAAAGCTTTAAAAACATCAGGTGAATTGAATAATCATATCAAAAATATCAACACAAGTTTATAGCGATTTGGTCCACCCCCGGGAGGAATCGGGTTAATGACATCATGAAACCACAACTATAATCTGTCAATCTTTTCGTCATCATTCCTTAGCCAACGAAAACGATCGACAGTAATATAAAAAAAGTTACACATGTTTTAACCTAGTCCAACTGCGAATTCAACAGTGAAATATCACAAAAAAGGGTAATAAATTAATATAACGGTGTTGTCAAATGCGATATTCTTACAAGTGCCACATTAGAATCTACAATTGTAAGCGATAAATTATGGAGCAGTTGCGAACATGTATTCCAGTTGAGTGATTAGAACTGGACCACTATGCCCGTGCTTAGATTGTTTACCAAAATGAATCACAATACTAAGTAGCTAACTACCTTAACCCTATTCAGTATGGACTTTTGGGGCTTTCTAAGTATGGGGGGGGGGGGGGGGGCTCCTAAGTTTGGGCATATGGTTCCCCAAACTTATCTTGACAATTGAGCATGCTGCAGTCACCAAATTTGGTAGGGAGGTACCACTTCATAAGGGTAGCAAGAAAATCGTTTTAAATTCAAAATGGTTATCATTGTTGTTCGATGACGTCATCACAAGGCGCAAAAACGGTAAAAATCTATAGGTAACTTTGAAAAGTTGTATCTGCTGATCTAAAAGAGCTATTTCGGTTCTGTTTTGATGTTTTAGCAGCCAAAAGGATTGTCTTTTGTAGGTAAAGTCATCAGATTTTTAAAAGAAATAGTCCTGACCCAGTACAGCGCACCAAAAATGTTAAACATATATTTTTTTTATCTTGCGCACCATTTTGATTTAATTAAATATTTTTTTGATGTCAGCAAATTTAGTTTGTTAAGGTTAGTACGTGTATAAAGTTTCATTGTGATATCATTTTTCTATCAAAAGTTATTAAATTTCAAAAGTTTAAATGTTTTGTATTGAAATCTCTTACATTTTTCTACCTTGTAACCTCATTTGGATCATAACTACCTAACACCTCAATTTATTGTTTTAATTTTTTGCCAAAATGTGTAAAATTAATAAATGTTACTTGTCAGAAAATTTAAAAAGGCTACATTAATTACTTCGGAAGATATTTAACAAAATATGACTTGGGAGACCCCCATACTGAATAGAGTTAAGGGGAGAAAATTCGCAAAAGAAAAAAAATGTGGAGTTTGAAGATTTCAAAAGAGTGGCATTTGAATTGTAAAATTCGCAATTAAAGATTCTAAATTTGTAATTTAGAAACCAAAAATGACAAAAGTAGGTCAAACCTCAAAGGTGCTCATTTTCATGGATATTTAATTTTCTTGACACTACACGGATAAGACCAAATTTTCCTCAAGGATTTTTACCAGAATATTTAATACCTTGCGTATTTCAAAAATTTTATGGAAAATGTGGAAGAAAAGATTTTTAATACAGCAATTTTTTCTTCCGCACTATTTTCTTTCGCAATCTTTTTTTCCCATGAGGTAGGCTATCTAGCTTCTAGCGTTCTGTTGTTCATGTAAATTTGCAAATATCAAATAAATCAAAAAAATAATCAGAAAAATTTCTAAAGCAACATTTCTAAAGCAAGCGTAGCTTGAAAAGCAGGCTAATCAAAAACAAAAGAACTCGTACGCATATTTTCGCTTTCCTGTCTTTCAACAGCTCCTTACCTATTAATGAACTAACATTTACTTCAAATCTCAAATATGAATTCAAAGTAAAACTGAATTTCTTCTTACTTACATGCTAGCTAAAGTACACCAACATTTATAAATATCTGTTTATTTCCCTACAAGAACTTCCTTATCTCGCAATTTGGATATCAATTTTGAATTATGCAATGGTCATTTCGTTATGCAATGAAAACAAACATTACGATAACTATTTCAGAGAATTCTAGAAACATGAATCGACGCCCGTATCACTTCAGAAATTAATTAAAACATATTAAATATACTAACATACGCACGGTAGACCCGCTGTTTGCAACTTTCGAGTTTGATGGTTTAAAGTTCTTTTTGAGAAGTAGACACCCAACCAAAACCAGTTAAGTACATTTAAACAGTGAAAGATATGCGGGACTGTCCACACGATATTCATTCACCCCGCCTCCGTTCTCTGCTATAAACAAATTTTTTTTTCCCAATCCAGATGTAAATAGGTAGACCAAAATCCTCAAACAAGTTTGATTGGATTTTTCAACAGGCATTGAAGAAGAAAATCTTTTATGAACAAGAGACTTCCTCAAACATAGAAAGGCCCTCTTTTAAGGACTGAGAGTTTTCAGTTCAGTGTTGGTGATAAAACAAGGCTACTTACTCTCGATGTTTATGTTACTTTTCGTCATAGACTGGATAGTGAAAAAACTACCAACGAGAAAGAGAAACAAGACCCGATGGGCAATTTAGATCTAATTAGGCTGCCTAGACTTTGCATGAGATCTGCAACTTCTGTCTCACACGAATCATGAAAAGAAAAGTCTACATACCTTCTCAAATGCTTCATTCGAACAAAACGAAACGGTGATCTCCTAAGAAGGACCTTAAACGATTGACTTATTGTCACCGCCATAAAAGGCACAATTCGAAATCACAAAATTGGCTATTAAACTAGAACAAAAACTTCAAATGAGTTGAAATTTGGTAAGGAGCTTATTTGAACCGTTTAAAGCAGGATTGCATAAAATTATTTAAAAATTTAGATATTTTCAATATGGCGGATTGGGCAAAAGACCCCAGTTGAGAAAAAATCAGTTTTCACCCATAAAATGTAACTTTGTTACAAATGTTTCGAATTTTTTTTAATGTTAGCTTAATTTTCAAGTAGTAGAAGGGCACCATACAAAATTTTGATTCAAAAGTTTTGTCCTATCACATATTAGAGGGTAAAACGTGAAGAAACGGGGGAGCCTTTTGTTTAGGATAGATTTCCTTTAAGGATTAAAACTTCTATTTTTCTATAACTTTTTAGATAATAATAACAAAAAAAATCATGGGAATCTCGTTTCAATCTTTTGCAATTATAATTTTTAAGGATGATTCCTATTTTAGCACTATTTTGCAAATAACAGCAACATATTTTCAAATGTCACCCCAAGATGGCAGCAGTTTTGAATATTTTCCTTCTGCCTTTCTGTTTGTCACATTACAAGGAATATGTGTTCCAAATTTCATGTCAAAAGCATTTTCCTGTCAAGATTTATGAAGGGGGGGGGGGGGGATGACCAGACCGAAAAAGCCTGGGGCCGCTAGGGTTAATCACTTTCTAAATCTGTGTTTGATGCTTAAAATATCTGATGTGTTTCAAAAAAACCATTAACGTCATTTTTTCCGTATTATTTTTCGGAGCAAAGAAAAAAGCTCGGCTGCAGCCAAAAGTGTTTTTTTCCACCAGTAAAACCTGTGAACAAAGTAATGTAATAATTTGCCTGACCATCGTTCAAATTATGTGAAAATGGAAAAATGGAACCGGAAGTGTTTTAGTTTTTTAGTCAGGTGAGCTTCCCAAATCTTATATTGGTTAATTAATCAGCACACAAAAAATCTGTTGCGCCTTAGCGCCGGATTTTATTTAATAACGTCACAAAAAAACTTCAATATTTATGATTGATTGATCTGGTAATGTCACGTGGTGAATTGGTAAGGTTGTAATTGGAGTTGTTGCTCCCCCAGACCATTAGCGTGATATCATCGGATCGATAGCTCAGTGGTTTGAAATACTTGTCTAAGCCAAAAACGCGTGTGAATGGATAATTTCCAATTTCTATATATAAACATTTATAATAATATTTTGAAACCACGCCATCAAGATTCTAAAAAAAGCTGATAAAATTAAAAAGGTTTATGATTTTCCAGCCATCAAAGATATAAATTTCAAATTTAAAGATAGATAAAATAAAAGTATTATTGAATTTTTAATCAAATGGTGATGTTCTTCTATTCCGTCATAGCTGATAACCAATCTTCAATTTTCTCGACCATTTGTTCATATATTGGGCCAATCTACTCCAAAAAATACTTATCCTCTTAAAAACCAGAAAATATGTTAAGGATCCTTGCACTCTACTTTTCAGAATCTGAAAACAGATTTAAAAACAAATTTTCGTTGAAAGGTTTTGGATTATGTTGTATAAGGTATTAGTTTTTATCGGTCTTTTCAAAACTAATGCTGACGTCAGCAGATTTTCACTGGCGTCAGTAAAAGATTTTACCACCATGTTGTAAAATTTATGATGAAGATTATGTGTGCCAAGTTGCACATACGTCTTCTTTATCATAATAATCAGACGACCACTCCCTCCAGTATTCAAACTCCTAAGAAATAGGTATATGGATAATTTCAACTTTTACACTTCAAGCCATCCAAGCTCTGACAAAGGGTGAGAGAGGGGCTAGATAGGGGGTACTGCGTCCTGAAAACATTTTCTATCGTATTCTCTATCCCTTATCTCCATCCTTCCTGGCAAGTTTTTTTCCTTATTAAAAACGCAATCTCAGTAAGTTATAAAGGTCTTTGATCATCTGTGCAGTGGCAATTTCTTCTTTTGATTATCTCTACGAGCCTACTGTAATAGACTTCAGTCTAGACACCCCACACACTCGTATTGCCACATCACTCATTTAATCTATTGACTATAAATAAATTGCTATTTTATAAAATAGATATACCTAATAAGCTATAATAACTTTAATAGGCAAACACAATTACCAATTCTTCATATAGCCATTTCTTATATCGATTTCCTACGCGATGCCACATCAAAATACGCCGGAATCATAAAAATCAGTTGTTCTATTTGTAAAAACACATGTTGCAGCCTGAGAATGGCTTTGTTTAAATTGTTGCAATTGTAGCCGACTTCACTTTCTTCCGAAAATTTTATTAATGAACTAAAGAACAGCTATTACCATGTCTACAGGTCTACTATTTGATTCTTGAATATTTTGACCGCAGATTGGAAAGAGGAAGGTAATTTCTTCTCAGCCGCCACGTCCTATGGAGACGTTTAATACATATTACGCTTCTTCAGGAATGACTTTTTCACCCTTCCGTAATGTTTTGACAAAAGTTTAATACAAAACTCGTACATGCTGAAAATGTACAATTTTTAAAGATGATTACCTATTTCAAATAAGCTAAGATTGAAATCTTCGTACAACAAACTGAAAGTCATTTAGCTTTTTGTTTTTTAAATTTTAATTTTATAATTTTAGTGAATGATTTCAGCGAAAAATTTGTGAACTCCTGATCATCTGTCCAAAGAGGGCACGTTGGCTGACAAATGTAATTTGCATCATGACCTTTTATAAGAAGCTTTCAGTTATTTGGAAATATACTTTTATCCCTTACTTTTTGATTTGTTCCTTCCGTTGCTCATAAAGCCACGTTTTGACCTTTTGAAAAAGGGATTTGAATGACTAAATATTTAACTCTTTGAAAACAGTCACGACAAATTACGGTAATCAAGGAAAATTTTCTCGGCTTTAAAAGTTGTTTTAATGACTTAATTTGGAAATAATTCAGGCACGCTCAAAAAGTTCAAAACAAGCTGACTAAAAGAGTACAAACTGGCACGCCTTTAAGAGTCTTAACAGCGACATACTTTTATAAAGTTTAAGCAATTGAAATAATTTTACCTTTAACTTCACTGCATGGAGTTAGCCAAAACGTTCCAAAATCATCATCGTGACTATTCCCAAAGGACTTATGTTAAACATAATCATTAACGCTGTAAGAGGGCCTAACGCTAGGTGATAAACCTTCAGTTTTGGAAAACTGAGAACTGAAGTGAGATTACTTATAGCGTTAGTCACTCTTACAGCGTTAATGATGATAAATATCAGTCAGCCAAATACAACAGTACTAATGAAACCATTTTCAAAGTAATTTCTTTCACGGAACGCGATACATGACGCAGTATGACAAAGTGCAAAAAAGAAACAGGAACTAATTTTAAGTGAAAAAGTAAAGCCTGAGTTTACATTTCAAAGTATTTGTTGTTTGAGGCTCCTGT